>JALRLY010000212.1:0-20142 GCA_023647555.1 Pancytospora philotis
TCCGCGGCGGCCGTGCTCCCCGCCTGCAAGTCGTTCAGAATGTAGTCGTACACATCGGCGTACGCGTGCGTGGGGTCCATGACGCGCATCGTGCGCGCGCAGACGGAATACGTCTTCGTTTGGTGCGTGATGGTGACCACGTCGTCCGTCTGGCTGAGTCTGTGCTTGAAGATCAGCTTGAGAGCGGCGAGCTGGTCCATCGGGACTAAATTTTTTGTGGCTTTGGCCGGTGCGGGCGCGGTCGCGCCCTGCTGTCTCTCTGCTCGCGCTGGATCGATAGTTCGTAGAGTAGGCGTACAAGTCTCACAGCATTGCCCATAAGAGTACGAATGCTCCATATTTGGCACAATATTTCTGATGCATTAACCTTTGGCTAAACGACTCATTTTTCAGCGCTACCCGCAAAATCGAGATCACTTTAGCACTTTGACTCATACAATGCGGGGAATGCACAGAACACATTCTGTTTAGTACACTGGCGAGCAGTTTTAACTTACTTTATTCGGCAAATTTTACGCACACCTGATGTCGGTGCGCCAGCGCCCGCGCTACGGATTTTCATTGGTGTATCGATAGCCCGTGCTTTTGAGGAACCGCGCGGCTATGCTCACGACCACGTCCTCGTCCACGTGCGAGTCCGGGAGTCGGCCGATGAGCTCGAGCAGCTGGTCGCTGTTGCCGGCCAGCACGTCGGCCTCGAAGTAGGCGAGCACCGCGGCAGCGAAGTACAGCAGCGCGTTGAAGCCGTAGAAGAAGACGTAGTCCCAGACCCGCAACACCAGCTTGATGTCGAAGCGCGAGAAGAGCGTCATGTACCAGCCGATGCTGTGCATGCTGAAGTCGATCGAGTTCTCCCGCAGATGGCGGTGTATGCGCGGGACGCACGCGTTGAATACGCTGGTCTGCAGCTTCATGATCTTTGGCACGCGGCTGAGCTGCGGGTCGAACAGGCCCCAGAGGCTGTTGCGCGCGGCCAGTGAAAGGTACATCGCGAACGCCTCCTCCTCGGAGAAGTACATGAGCAGGATCGCGCAGATGTCGCTCATGCCTTGGCAGTACCCGACGCGCGTGTTGTAGTTGGCGAGCGCGGTCAGGATCCTGAACAGTTCGGACTGGCCCTTTCCGTACTGCTTGAGGAACAGAAAATGCTGGCGGAACGTGCGCTGTATGTCCACGTGTATCTGGTACTCGTACTGCGTCTCCATCTCTCTGAGGCGCGCATAGTCCGCGCTCTGGTCGGCGAACGCGAGGTCGCGCCAGATGCGGCCCTTGAGGGACAGCGGTACGCCGCGCTCGAGCAGGTAGTTCTTGCGCACGGCGACCTTGAACCTCCTGGTGTCGTCGCCGTAGCGGTCGATGAGCATGTACCACTGCATTTTGATGCCCGAGTAGTCCTCGGCGAACGCGGTCCGCATGCTCGTGATGAAGCCGTACTCGTCGGTCGCGGGGATGAGCGCCGGCTCGTCTGGCCGCTCGTAGAGATCGCGGATCCGCGCGTCGCTGGTCTGCCCGCCCATTGTGTGTTGTGCCGCAGCGTATTTTCATAGGTTTTACCGGTATAAACAACGCCTATGGGTGCTTAGAGAAAAAGTAGATAGGCGGTGAAGTGTGCTGGAAAGTATTCTGTTTACAGCTACTCTCTAGACCGCCCCATTCACAACAATCATCGAATTACGACAGAGTTTTGAAGAAAACTTAGCGGCTGGCTGACGCCTTGGCTCTCCAGATGGCCCGTCGTTGTAACGAATTCGGTAAAATTTGCAAGCTGAATAGTCAGTTGTCTCAAACAGGAAACATTCAGCGACCCAATGGTTACGTCATGTGGTGTGATCATAATATTGCGTTGTTGGTGCTTTTGGCTCAGTTGAATACGTCATTGGTGCATCCACCGGCCACATACGCTCATACGCGCATCGAGCAACTGTGATTAAAAATTTTTGTTGCAATGAACCCGAGCCCATGAAACGACCGCTTGTTGGCGTGGCGGTGCGGAATCTGGAGACGGTGATCAAGAACAGACTGGCCGCACAGCGCAGCTTTCTTCGGCGGAAGAACTCGTTGGAGCCGCCGAAGAAGCCGTGCCCGCCCGCGACTGCCCGCCGACCCTTGCGAGCGGTTCCGCCCGGTGGGCAACTAGTAAACCGGCGGGGCCTCGACGGCGCTGCGTGCTGTAGTGTAAATAGAAAGACAGAAAGTAAAACAGTACCAATGCGGCCAGCTCGGCAGTCTCCCGGCCGCACCGAAGAATTCACGGCCCAGGCCGTGACCACATCGGTAACAGCCCTCGGCAGACCCGCAATCACTCTTGTTCGCTCAAACACTGCGGCCGCCGCAGCACACGCATCCGGGCCAGGCGGCGCGGGGCGCTCTGCGGAGGCTGCCGCGCCTCAGCAGCCAGCACAGCCATCTTCCGTGGCCAGCCCTTCCCTGTATAACTTTGACTCTTAGATCTACTTTTCGCCAACGATTATTTTATCCGAAAAGCTTATTGATCCCACAGGATTCATACAGGGAGTTTGGGAGCCGCGCCGGCGCGGTAGAGCATCAGCATTTCCACCAGATGTTCTACTTCTAGCTGGCTGCTCGAGGCACCGCACTCATTAAATAGCAGAGCACTAGTCTTCTTCTTAGTGTCCCCTCTGGGCCACGTGTTTATTTGCAGCTGGCGGTTCGCGCCGTTTTCCCGCCCGTCTTGTTGTTTATCCACAGCCGACTTACGTGTGGATGCGCTGTAGCGTAGGCCTGTCTGCCCGTGCATGTTACACTGCAGTGCTCGCTGCGCTGTGTTGTAGGTAGTTGCTTTCTGTAGCTATATTTCGAGGAATCCGAAGGCACCAAGTAAATTACATTAAACTGGCTCGCAATAATTACAAGGCATTTACTTCAACCTTAATACTAGCAGGATGGATCTACGCAGCAGCATTCAATCATCCGTGTTGTTAGCGAATTGCTCAGCTGTAAGCGCGCCTTGAGTGTCTATTGATCGCAAGCGGCGCTTTTAAGTTTTTGCCACGACAGCACAGCATAGCACACAACCCACACAACAGCGTAGAGCGCAGTTCTAGATTCGCCGCAGCATGCTGCTTCACCATTCGGCACTCCAGACAGTGCTAGCGCCGCTCTGCGAGCGTCTCTGCCCAAAATCAGCGGCACAGATCCTAAGCAGCTGTGTCGCAGCGGTCAGCAGAGCCGTTTCGCGCAGCCACCGGCGCAGCACGACGTTTGGCTCTGGGGCACGAGGTCGTCCACCTGGTTCTCTCCCGCCGGCTGCCAAACCCGCCGTCTGGGTTCGCGGACCCGGGCGCGAAAGAGCCAACGTCTCCTCGCCGGGACGCAGCATTTTCTGATCACTGATAGTTGACAGATTGCGCCCAATAAACAATCAAAACGCGTGATGGGACGGGCAGCGGGCCGCCGCGCGCGTCTGGCGGCGCATGCAGATTTTGCTACGGTGAGAATTCTGCGAGCGGGCCCGAGCGCCGCACAAATGCGCTCGCACGTAATGCACACGTGGCACCCGCAAAGCCACGCACCAAAGCATAGTTACGGGCATAGCCAGCACAGCCGCAGTAGAATAGCAGCAGCGCCGAGCGGCCGGCGCTCCTCTCTTTAATTAAATGTGTTCGTATTGTCTCCGTACAGATTACATGTGCGATCAGATTTTAATTTACTGATGTAAACTCTAACACGCTGCGACGGTTGGCGGCGGGCGAGCGGCAGCCGGGCGCGGTGCTGGCATGCGTGCTGCTCCGCGGCGCGCCGGCGTGCACGCGCAGAGCGCCGCGAACCGCGCACGAATATTTTTGGCAAAAATCGAGTATTTAAGAGTGCGCAATAATTTGCACCCCATGGGCAGCAGTTGCAATGCGGTTTACTCCGACCCGGACAACGAGCAAATGATAAATAAAGGCCCATGGTCCAAGGAAGAGGACGGCCGCCTCCGGGAGCTGGTGGAGACGTACGCGCCGCGGAACTGGTCGTTCCTCGCGAAGATGCTGGGCACGCGGCAGGGCAAGCAGTGCCGCGAACGGTGGCACAACCACCTCGACCCCAAGATCAAGAAGACGCCGTTCTCGCGCGAGGAGGACGGGATCATCATAAATCTGCATATGAAGATGGGCAACAAGTGGTCCGAGATCGCGAAGCACCTCCCCGGGCGCACGGACAACGCCATCAAGAACTACTGGAACAGCACGATTCTGCGGCGCCAGCAGAGCGGGCGGCGGCGCAGCCCGAGCATGTTCGAGTACCAGCAGCAGTGCAGCACCGAGTATCCGGAGCCGATGCACCTGTACCCGAACTTCTACATACCGACGCAGATGTACGCCTCGGAGAACGACGTCAACATGACCGGCATCAAGATGTCGCGGAGCCGCAGCGTCTGCGAGAGCAACTATAGAAAGGCGAATGCCGCCTCGAGCGCGCCAGCCGAGCACGTGGAGCTGGACGACGAAGACAGAAAGGCCTGCGAGGCGCTGCTGCGCTTCTGCTAGTGTATTATTAAATATGTAATCTGAGTGTCTAGGCTGCGGCCGCAGCGGACGTCCAGTCGCCGCCGAATCGCAAAAATTTCAAAAATTTATACGCGTGCTGCTTGCTGATTTACTTTTATGTTTCACTTGCTGGCTGCAGCTGCGCGTCTGCTGTTGCGCTGTGCTGTATTTTTGCAGCAGTTATGTTCTTGCGGCGTCTGTGGCAGTTGCTGTAGCAAATCGTTAGTTGTGCTGTTTTAGCCTTATTGAAATGAGCTCTGAGCATACTTCATGCTATAGCTTATTGCTTCACGCTAAGCGCCGTACATACCACCTGTGCTGCTTAGTCTAGCTGCGCGTGGAACGCACCCCGGCCCACTGTGCCCGAATTCGATTACGTAACAAAAACTTGCAATGATAGCTTTATTGGATTAGCTTATTGGTGCGTGATGTAACCCAATGCGCATGCGCGGGAATTCGCGGCCGCGCGTGTATGGGCTGCGCAACTGCCAAAGATGAGCATAGGTAGTTAGTTAAATGCCTTAAAACAGGTTTAAAGCGGTAACTTGGCAACTGCACTTAAAAAGCTGATGCACTTCGACAAAATATACTTAGGAGGAAGGACGGATCCCAGTGGCACAAGTCTGAGCAAAATTAAGTAAATTTATTTTGAGCTGAAGGCCTAGCACTGCTGCCGCTGCGCTCACCTTTTGAACCTGCTGATGTCCATGAAGCGCCTGGCCGTCTCGTCCGTCACCAGCTTACGCCGCGCCTGGTAGTCCGCCAGGAACTCCTGTATGACTTCGATGCAGCGCTTCTTCATCTCCCCGGTCGTCACAGCGCCGCTGAGGTAGCCGGTGCGCAGGCGCTCGAGCTCCTGGTCGTCCTCCAGGAAGTAGCGGAGGTACTGGAAGGGCACGTCGACCGTGGGGTCGCCGCCCAGCTGCCGGTGCTCCTCGAGCGTCTCGCGGCCGCCGCTGAACGCGAGGCGGTTGATCTTGTTCTTGACGTCGCTGGGCGTGTCCGACAGGTAGATCGTGGTCTTGGGGCTGGACGCGCTCATTTTCTTGTTGGTGCCCTGCAGGTCCGGCAGCATGCTCAGATAGAGCGTCGACGGCTTCTTCGACTTGAGCGCAAAGGCCTTGTCCCGGGCGATCCTGAAGTACGGGTCCTGGTCCACGGCGCACGGGATGAGGCACATCGCGTCCGGGCTGAGGAAGGAGAAGGAGCTGGCGAAGGCGGCGGCGATCTGCTTGGCGGGGAACTCCACCATGCCGATGTTCGTGTTGATGTCGAAGCCGAAGACCTTCATCGCCTCGTTCAGGCTGATGCTCTTCGACACCCTCAGGGTGTTGGCGTAGAAGTGGTGCGAGCTCTCGTAGTTGCTGAAGATGTACGTGAGCTCTGGATCGAACCCGAAGGCGATCATGTCCTTGATGTTGTCCAGCGCGTTGCTCTGCGCCTGCTCGATGCTGATGTCCTTGCACAGGAACTTCTCGTCGTCGGTGAGCTGCACGACGAACGGCACGCGGAACGCGTCCTGTATGTACTTGCACAGCAGAAAGGGCAGCGCGTGCCCGATGTGCATGCTCTTCGAGGACGGCCCGCGCCCCGTGTACATGTAGAACTTGCCGTCCTTGGCGATGCACTCCAAAATTTTGTCGAAGTCGCGGTGCGCAAATACGAGATTCCGGCGCAGCAGCCGGTGGACAGGGCCGCGCGCCAGGCCCTGCAGCGCCTCCAGATTTTTGTCGTCGAAGCGCGTGCACCCGAACTGGGAGATCAGGTGGTCGTAGTCGATCACGGCCATCTTCCCGTCCTTGCACTCCGCCTCCACGTTCCACGGCGTGATCTCCTGAGCAGCCATCCAGAACGCTTAAAAATTTGCGTGCTATATGCCGTGTCTTTGCTGGCAGGCGCCGCAATTACGGGCGACAGACATGGATTAAATTTTATAGCGCTGATATCCACAAGGGTTTTAACATTGATGGCCTATTTGATTTATTACCGCCGTCCGATAGCGTCCGAAGTATTTCTCGTATACTGATGGGCGCAGATACTGCTCCTGTGAAAGTATACAACGGTATCGCACGGGGATGCCGGGGCAACAAACACGTTTCAGCCCAAAGTATCCGTTTGCTGCGCATCAACACATATTTTGCTTTGTATCAAAGCATCGCAGCCCTGCGAATTTGGGCGTACTAACTCGCTGAAAATGTATGACGCTGGCGATGCGCCTCTGCGCGGCGCAGTACTCCCGCCCATGCCGGTTCAAGGCGCCGCCGCAGGCCTGCTGATGTTTTACGATGTTATGATGCAAATTTTTCATTTGGCTGCTCGGCGAACCCAATGCATTCCAGCGACACTAACTGCAACGCAGCGCTCACCACAGACAGACCGCTGGAGCACGCGGGGCCGGGCGAGCTCGAGGAAATTAACGACGAGGCCGCCCGCACGCAGCTCGGCATCACCGAGACGATCGAGCAGTGGCTCCGGCGGCTGCTGGCGGGCTTCACGATGGAGAGCATCTTCTCCAGCGACAGCCCGGCGGTCGACGAGGACAGCCAGGAGGAGCTCGCCCTGGGCAGCGTGATAGCGGCCGGCGCGGCGGAGTTCGCCGAGGGCGAGTCCGTCGAGCGGATCGGGCGCCACGCCATACTGAACGCCGCCATGCGGGTCTTCCTGAGCTTCGACGCGACGAAGAGGCCGCGCGGGTTCTTCGAGAAGTTCGAGCACAACATCTACCTCACGACCGAGGACGGGCTTTCGATCGGCGCCTTCCTCTTCGGACCGGAGAGCACCGACGCGGCCACGCGTTTCTTCGTGCTCTGCCACGGGAAGGGCTGCAGCCGCTACGAGGCCAGCTACTTCATGGACTTCAAAAGCGCGGCCGCGGAGCACAACGTCTGTCTGCTGCTGCTCGACTACCGCGCGTTCGGCGACTCGGAGGGCGAGTACACCATCGAGGGCGTGAACCGCGATCTGCTGGCTGCCTTTGCGTACCTGCGCACGCACTACGGCGCGGCGCACGTGTCGCTGGTCGGCCACTCGCTGGGCTGTGCGATCGCGATGGAGTTCGCGCACCACGCTGTGACCGTGCTGGGCCTGCAGGAGCTCGATCGGGTCTTCCTGCTCGCGCCGTTCAGCTCCACGCTCGCGATCTGCCGCGACTTCGCGGCCTTCAACCTCCTCTCCTTCTTCATACCCGATCTCCCGCAGCTCGTCGCGGAGTCCTTCAACTACGAGAACGCCGCGAAGGCCGCCGCGGTCGGGAAGCGGCTCTACGTATTCCACGGCCTGAAGGACACGGTCATTAAGGCGAGCCACGGCGAGGAAGTTGCGGCGGCTGCGCAGTGCGAAATAGAGTTCACGCAGCACAGGCACATCGACATCTTCTACGACCCCGCGCTGTGGAAGCGCATTTTTGATATCAGCAGGCAGTGACGGCAGAGCGCTGGATGGCGCATCATAGTAGCGCAGGCTGCACCCATAGTAAATTTTGTATTCGTATTTTCTACTTGCTTACAGCTATATGCCCTGTTATTCTTGTCGATTGCTTATACATTATTTCTCTGCGATACTCCTTTGCGCCGGTTTATTTAAGTTACGATTAGCCATTCCGGATGATCCCTGCGTCTTCTCCCGCTCTCACCGAGCATTCCGGTCCACCAACAACTTTCGCGCCGTTGTTTAGCCCATGATCCCAAAAATTCTGCAGATCCTCTCCAAAGCAGACACCTTCAAGCTGTTCACAACGCCGACGGGCCCGTCCATCTACGAGGCGTTTGCCCAAGCTAAGGAGCCGCTCAGCCTCCCCGAGATCCACCAGGTGATCCGCCGCTACTTCGCCATGATGACGCAGGGCGTGGACCCCTCGTCCTTTGTTGCCACGGAAGCCGCGCGCATGCAGGGGCTCGCCGACAAGGCGCTCATAGAGATGCAGAAGGAGTACATTGCGCAGCAGGCGCTCGCCCCGCGGGACCAGAACGATGAGCTTGTGGCCCTTTACCTGGACTCCATGAACTACTTTGTCGCGGGCCTGGACATCCCAGTTCTGACAGAGCACATGAAGTATCTTGAGGAGTGACAGTGCCTGCCTTTAATCGACCACGGAGGCGGGCTTTAGCGTGCATAGATTTACGATCCTGTTATAGCTTCATTAAATTAGTCCTTGTTTTCCTAGTACAGCCACCGGCCTATACTTCTTATACAGACAGCCTGGCATTCATTTCTCGCAGTTTTTGAGTCTAGCATGCGCACAACTTTAATATTCGCGCTCTCGGCTGTATTCTGGGTAATGTATGAGTCGTTATAGTGCTGCGGCGTGCATGATATGGGCAGTCCTAGGAATAGTTCTCGTTTTAAGCACCCAGTTATTCTGTCTCACCTGGCTATCAATGTTGTGAAGCTGTTCGCCTTTCTATAGGAAAATTGCCGTGCAAGTGTTACATTTCATTTTCGATCTTGTATACTATCCTACAGCTACTGATCGACTGGGTATTATCTACGTCATGGCTGTGCTAATCTCTCAAGGTACGCGCGGCAGTTGATAAAAGAAAATTTTTCAGCGGCCCCGATGACAGGTTTCATGGCCCTGCTGCTGGGCTGCGTGCAGTGCGCTAGCACCTCGGCGGAACTGGAATCTTATGATGACTACATCCTTAAAATTGAGAAATCGTTCGTCTCCAACAGTACCGTACCTGACCTAGCCCGCGGACAAGTTTCACCCGCTATCGCTGCTCCGAGCGCTGACGCAAAACACTTCCTCGGCGGCGTGGAGGTTGCCAACCAGCAGTGGGAGGAGGCAGTTCGCAAGTACGACAGCGCGGCATATAGACTGAACAGCTGGACGAATAGGCTAATAGCGCTTGCAACACAGCTCAGACCATTCTCAGTCAAGCGCAAGTACGGCTACATTGAGCTAGGAAAGGTCTGCTTCCGGGACACAGGCCGATTTATATCGCAGCTCGGGCCCGAAGATTACTGGATCAATTCCGAGGAGTCGCAGAGAGCGTTCGATATCGAATATGACAGGTTGAGTAGGAAATTATGGCATGAGTTTATCAAAAAGACGAATTATCACTTCAGGCTCTGTTACAGCGCTTGCTACAGGTTTCTGCGCATGTACGACGCAGCGCAGTACGGGGATGAATACATTGATAGGGTGACAGACGCTGTGGATGAGCTGTATGAGTTTACGCGCACCGCTCAATCCGTGGAGCACTCTGAGAGGTATGTTGCGCGGTTCAGCGAGGCCGCCCTCGGCCACTTCAGCAAGCTGCTTCAAACTCTCGATGAAGTGGCTCACGGAACCTGGCTTCAGAATCCGCAGCACACGATTCTCGATGTCAAAGACCCGAGCCCGAACTACAAGGGCCTCGAATACTTTTATCTGTTGTTCAAGGCGACCATCGAGGCAACTATACTAGTGCAGAGAGAACTCAATGCTTTCGGTCGTTATAATCAATTTCTCGAAGAAGAATACAAGAATGCGCTAGGGCAAGCTAGGGAAGCTAACAGGCGTGACCGCAGAATTGCAGTAGATCCGTTAAGAATTGCCAGCAGAATAATGACTCGTGAACTACCGCAAATAAAGCGCGAGGCGGTGCATGCGTACAATACTTTCCTCAACATCACACACCACCTGCCGCGCGCGCCTAAGCCTATTGATGCTTCGCCCAAATGCGCTCCGCAGCAGCCTGTGTACACCAACTCGCATTTCGGCGGCTACCCCACTCCCAATGACCTGTATGTTGCTGCATATGCCGCTGGGTATAATGCTGGATATGCCAGAGGATGCGATGCTGGGAGGAGCATGGTTTATCCAGCAATATACGGCTCCGGCTACACTGATTCCAGTACCGCTACCGCGGCTCATTCTAATACGCATCGTCTTTCCGATTTGCAGCAAAGGCGATACAATGCTGTTAGTTATCCATCTCGTCCCTATCAATAAATGCTATTCGTTAACGCTGGCATATCCGTCCAGCGGCTTCAAGCATTTGGGCCTTGTTCCGCCCCTGCTCGGCCGTATGGGCCTATCCTTTGAAGAACAGCATGCTTGCTGCCGAATATGTTGGATCTGTAGTGCTTTAAAGTACATTCTCCGGTGCCGCAGCGTATGGTAAAATGCACATTCGGTGCTTGTTTTTCCAGCCTAGTTTGAATGCCTGTGTGTTGCACCTGTTTTACAGATTTCAACGGTGAGCAACCAGTTCTTGTTTGTCTCACATTTGCGGGTTACTTTTCTGAGTTCCATGGTTAAGATAATAATTACCAGGGTTTTCTATTGCTATCAAACAGCTGAGCACACTATGCGCCGTTTAACAGTTGTTGTTACCTCTGTATGACCGCTCCTGGCTTGCAAATATGAAAAATTTTGATGGCCCCGATGAATATGTTTCTGACCTTGCTGCTCGGCGGCCTGCGGGGCGCCGGCACCTCTGCAGGGCAGGACTATATCTATAGCTACATCCTCGAAGTGGAGAGGTCATTCGACTCCAATATTCGAGTTGACGTGACGCCCCGTTTTCATCCTCAGGCTCGCTCTTTGCGCGCGGCTTCCAGCACAAACCAGCCCCTGGGCTGTGCACGGGTCGACAGCGCACAGTGGGAAAAGGTGCTGAGCGACTACGAGGTCGCGGCGCATGAGCTCAATAGCTGGGCATACCGCCTTTATGACTATGTCTCAGCCCTCAGGAGGTTCTCACTCAAGCGCAAATATGGCTTCATCTTTGCTGACTGCTCGATCAACGATACGATAGGCTTCTTATCCAAGTTAGGCGCCAGGGATATCCTGAGGCAGCCTATAGGAAAGTGGGGCGGGTTCGACTCTGAGTTCACCAATCTCAATGAAACTCTGTTGGCTGATTTCATCGCCAAAGTCAATGAACACTTTACGTGCTGTTTCAAAGCATGCTGTAATTTTTTAAGTCTATACGACTCGCGAATGTATGGGCCGCATTACGCCAGAAGAGCCACCGATGTGACGGATAAGCTGTCTGAGCTCATGTGCGGCGCCAAGACTATGGGGCTGTCCGTGCGGCACATCGCACAGTATAGCCTGTCCTCACTTGAGTACTTCGATATCGTGCTGCGCGAGCTCAAAGGGGTGGCTTCCAGGTGTTTGCTCATGGCGCCCGACAATACGGTATACGACCCCGCGGACCCCAGTCCGCGCTATCATGGGTTCGATTATCTGTACCAGACGTACAAGAGGTGCGTCGAGGCGCTTATACTCGTGCAGAAGGAGCTCAATGCGTTGAATCGCCACTACGATTTCCTCGATAAGGAATTCGATAGAATGCTGAAGCGAGAGTGCGAGAACAACGGTCCCGGCGCTCTCGTCGACTATTCAAAGCTAGCCTACTACGTTATAAAAAATAAGCTGCCCGCGATAATAACGCAGACCAAGCACACATACACGAGGTTTCGCAATATCGCCAACTACCTGCCGAGCGAGGAGCCGGTCGTAAGTCCGCTCATGGCTGTGTCGATTGGGGTGTGGGAAGCTCCTAAGCCTGCCGAGGCTGCACCTCATCGGGAAGGGTCAGGCTACGTATCGCATCGGCGCCCCAAGCACCAGCAGTATGTGCACCCTGGTCCGCACAACAACGCTCACCCTGAAAATACAAATGGGCAGTACCGGGGCACAACGTATTACAATGCGGACCCGGGCAGCATGCCGCAGCAGCCCATCATGCAGTCTGGCTTCTACCATAATGGGTTTTTTGTCACTGCGGATGGGCAGCGTTGGGTCCCATTTAATAACAACGTGTATCCGGGCACTATGCCGCCGCAGCCCGCGCATTATGGCCCAGATCCCAACGGCGATCCTGCGAATGCGCAGTGCCAGGGGCTGTAGACCGCTGATTTTTCAGCGTCAATCATTCATTAAACTACGGATATTTTAATTATACTATATTTTCTTGCTGTAATCAATATTGCAATCTATCATGCGCGTATCGCTCGTAGCGACCGCAATGGATCACCAAAAAATATTCAGGCCCCATGATCCCCTTTTAATGTTGGGCACATTGCTTATGTGCAGCTCGGTATTCAGCGCTGATACTGTCCCTGATAGTGGAGATGTGAGGCGCATCGAAAGAGTGTGCCAGGCATTTGACTCTGAGGCTAACGCATGCACATCGGTGTTCTTCAATCGGCCGGCGCGACGGACCTGCTGGGAGAGCGGCCCGGTGCTGCCCGTGTCTTTCATAAACATCGACCATCGCCAGAAAGAACGAATCGTGAAGGCCTACAAGGATGCGGCGGACTTCTTGTCGAGCATTGTCGCCATTATGCAGCGGCAGATCGAAGAGCTTAATAAGCTGTCCTTTGAGCACAAGTATGCCAGCTTTGACACGGAAAACTACTTTTGCGATACCGTCGCCGGCGAGCCCAAACTCGCACCCCATATGCTTAAGTATAAAGCGCCGCCCAAGCTGCGGCTGTTCGATGGCGAGATCGCCGCCTTCGCCAAAGACTTCCGGACGCGATTCAGCAGAGATATCAAAGAGTTTCACCGCCTCTACATCCGCATGAGCTGCGAGCTGGTTAGCCTGTACAAACTGAATAAAGCTGACAGCGATGCGCTATCAAAGGCCTTTATGAAAACGCGGAGCATTTTGAACAGCCGGGGCAGGAACGCTCATGAGCGCTTTGAAGCTGGAAAAATGCATCCTGCGAAATTCTGCAATGATGTTCTCGCGCAGTTCAGTTCAATTTACCACAGGCTGATCAGGGCGATCATGGGCCGAAGGGCCCTGGACCCTAGCGGCGAGCCGCTCGACACCGAATGCCTCGCTTCAGAGTACCATGGGCTTGATCAGATGTTGCGGCTCTTCGAGACGTACATGGGCGCCGGTCTGCTCGCGCTCGCCGAGCTGGATCGGTGCATTGAGCACTGGAGCGAGCTCAGCAAGCGTTACGGGAAATACAGTGATAGGAGAGATGCAAGAACATCAGTAAATGGTACCAATAAAACGAGAGAACCGGGATGTTGTAAGACTTTTATCAAAGCTCGGTATTGCACATTAGTAGCGCACACTTCAAGGGCGCAGGCGCAGCTTGCAAAGATCGAAAAGAGGCTATCTGATGCCATGTCGGCATTCAGTAGAGCTGAGCCCGCCCCCATAGCGTATTGGCAGCACAGCGGCCCCCATGCAGCCCCAGTCCCGGCCCTCGGTCTACGGCAGCACCAACATCCACAACATCCACATATGCCGGGAAGACAGTGGTGTTAGTCTAGAGTTTGTCTAGAAGCAGGGTAAGATTTAAAACGTAATGAAATATTTGGTCTGATGTGTATATTAGAAACTAATGGTATATTTTATAGCATTTGAATATCCTGGCTGGCGGTGTAGTGTGAGGAGCTTGCCGATGCTGTCAATGATGATGTATTTATTATTAGATGCGATTCAGCTATTAGTCGAGTATTTATTCGATAGCATTTTGCATTAATACACTGTACACTTCTTGACATGCGCTAGCAAAGCCTTCATTAATATTTTGACAGACGCCCCACGCTTTATATTCGTAATGCAATGCATTGCGTCATGTAATTTGCATTAGCCTATGCTGCAATGCTGTGCAGCAATTCAACTCTCGATCTCGTTAGCAACAACTTGATCTGTGCGCTAGAACGAGCACCCAACTACTCTCGTGTGTTTTTGCACCAAGGTCCGGCCGCCCGTCCGTAAAATTCGTTGAATTATCGACAAAAATTTTTCAGCCCCGTTAATGGTGCCTGTCGCTTTGCTTGCGTACTGCATGTACTGTGTTGCTGCCGCGGGCAGCCCGTCCCAGACCTGCGACACCTCCACCGATACTCCAGAGCGGTGCAGCCCGATCACAGATGATGATGCGGCTCCTCACCAACGGCAACTGAATTTGCCCATTCGAGTTGGTCCGTTCCACTACGGATCAGGTGTCCCAGCATTCAAGATCACCCAGAAGGTACAGTTTGTCTCTGGGCTATACAAGGATGCAGCAGACACCCTGGCTTTCTGCTGTGGTATGGTCAAGCGCTCCATCGCGGAATTGAAGGAATTCTCTCTGCACCACAAGTTCGGCTACTTCTTACACCTGTACAGGTGCTACCGCGGGCCGAATGCCGAGCTGCCCGATCTTGCCCTCTGCCCCATGGATTATACCAGGATGAGTGCGTGGGGCAAGTTCGATGACAGCTTTAGTGCGTTGTGTGATAGCTTCTTCGGCTGCTTCAAGGGAAACATATCCCTGCTTTACAAGCAGTGCGCTGCTGCCAGCGTTGCGATTCTGCGCTTTGGAGGAGCCAAGTGTTATAGATACCAGCACTATAACAGAAAGCTCCAGGCGCACTGGCAGGACTTGGAGCAGACGCTGAATACAGACAGCATGCAGAGCTACCCAGTGCACATGAAAAACTTCATCGATAGAACAGGCGAGGAGTTTCGTAAGCTGTTGGGTGCGGTGAACTTGTGCTCCGCAGCGCTTATGCAATCGTGCCCGTCGGAGGGTTTCTCTCTTGGCGCCGAGTACTACTATGCGGTGAGCAGGGATTTTAAAAATGTGGGCAAGCTCTTGGAAGCGTATATGATGGCTGTTTATATAGTCCAGCGGGAGATCTGCCGCCTCACCGAACACTACAAGGGCCTGGATGCGGCGTACCATGCAGCGATGAAAGACGCCATTGACAAGAAACGCCCCCAGTCTCTGAAAGGCTTTGCAGAGCTATCATTTGCTCGCACCGCCATTGATGTCAAGTTTGAAGATATTAACAGGCTCGCCGCGAGCGCTTATAAGCAGCTTACGGTTATAGAGGATAGACTGGTAGAGGCTGAGTCGAGGTTCAATCCCAGGCCAGAGTGGTATATGGCACCTGAGCCTAGACAGGATACTAAGTCAAAGTCTTCACAGGATCCTGCGAATGCACATGCTTCTTTCTGAGCCATCTAATATGTGCTTTACTGTGCTGTTGATGCTTCCTAACAACGGTTTTGCGTTTCTATTCAGTAAATCACGTTACACCAATTTTAAGACAGCGGGTTTAGCTTTTTGAAAAGTGATAAACGCTGGACAGCAGCATCAAAATACTGTACAGCAGCATCAAAGCACTGATTGTTTATTCATCCCAATTAATCTGCAGCCGCATTAGCCTAACACAAACAAAGCCCATGATCTGGTCAACGAGGGCCCGCTGGTGCGTGTCCGCGCTGGTGCTCGGCGCCTGCCGCGCGGTCCAAATCAACACAATGGTATTTAATAACTCGAGCGACAGGTCGGCGACCATCCAATTCAGCGAGCCCGTGGTCGTGGAGCAGCTGAACCTCTGCAAAAAGGTGAGCGGTGACAACGTTGTCCCCGTAGCCGCTCTCATGGACCGGATCACGGATCCGCCGAACTACCCGGAAAAGCTGCGCAACCTCTCGCGCAGCGATGACAAGGACCCGACGTACAGAGGAGAGGCGACGGTCAGCAGTCTGACGGTCGATCTAAAGGGCATAGACTTTCAGGAGAATGTTCTCTACTGCTTCAAGGCGCTGCTTTACGGGACTGGCGAGACGGTATACTCAGAGTCATTCGTGTACGATGACGGGAGGCTGCAGTACGCCAGGGACTGCGATAACGGGCACTGGTACAGCAACATATGGGTGTGGTGCTGCGTGGTGCTCATTGTGGTGCTTGTGCTGCTCGTGCTGAGGCTGCTGTTCTACTAGAAATGCTGTGGAGCAAAAGCCTGCGGTATTCATTAAAGCGTTAAAGATACAAGAAAATTGAATGGCTATGCCAGAGTGAGCAGCAACACGACTATTTAGCAAAAGCTGAAATAGCTTTTATAGCCCCATGCGTTCTAAGGCACTCGCGCATAAATAATACAATTTGAATATTGTGCTAGTAAGAAACAGCCACAGCTTTGGCAGGTGTTAGTGCCAGCACCAATAAGAAGATCCTTCATACACCGCATCCTGCATATTTTAGCGCACGGCCGATGGAATAAATGCAAAAATTTTACACCGACGGGCGATGGCTGTTGATGCTCCAACCACGAAGCCTGCGTACGCAATCACGACGATCCTGGGCTCCGTCCCGTACATCATCGATACCGACAGGCCGTTCCTGCAGAGGCCCCGCCTAGTCCTGCTGGACGATTTTCTCTACAAGGACTCGTACTACCACAAGGGCGGGCAGCTGCCTCTGAAGGACTTTGTCGCTGCTGGCACGGATGTGCTGCTCGGGACCAGGGGCGAGCGTCCGGCGGTGCTGAGCTCCAAGCGCGGGAACTTCAAGGTCACTCCGGAGATGTACAGGGAAACCGTCGAGCGCATGGGCGTCGCAGCCTTCTCGGATTACCATACCGGCAGGCTTGAGTACGGCGGCGCAGAGCTTTTGGAGCCGTCTGATGCGGCCGACCTGGCTGCGAAGATTGCACAGGGGCATCTGCTGTTTGGCACGAGGTTTATCAACCAGCTGACAGAGACAGGGCAGCTGCTCCTCATCGAGGATGGCGCTCTAATCGTTAAGCATGTGAACGACACTGAGCACGAGTATGTCAAGTACATGCTGTCTATCAAGGAGATGAACGCGTTTTCGTTCATTTCCGAGCAAAACTACCGGACGATTGATGAGTATTTCAGGTCCTTGTGACTATGCTGCGCGCTGTTATGCAGTACGGTATGTTTGAAGCACAGTATCGGCTTTAGCAGCTTGTCCTACCTAGCTACGTACCATCTGTTATTCTAAGTAATAAATCCTGGTTGTTCATCTTTATTCTTTGGATTCTTTGGATTTTTTGGATCTTTTGCATCCCGTCGCAGAGCGCCTAGGCTCCACTGTTAATTTTGCAGGGCACAGAGCCCCTATGGCCGGCGACTTCGACTATGACAGCTTCCTGATGTTCAACCCCGAGGGCAAGATCCGCCAGCTCGAGTACCTCAGACAGGCCACTGGGCTCGGGAACACGTGCCTCGCGCTGAGCAACCCCAAGCACGGCGTCCTGGTCGCCCACATACCGCGGCGTTCCAAGCTCGCGGAGCCGCAGAACAAAGTTTTCGAGATCAAGGAGAACGCGCTCTTCGCCTTCGCGGGCATCACGAACGACGGCCTCAGCATCGTGGAGTACCTCAAGCACCGGGCCATCGAGGAGGACGTGGTGAAGAACCGCTCGATACACTACATCGATGTGTTCGATGATCTCTGCGTGGACGCCGCGCGGCGCTCGATCGCGGACTCGTCGCGGCTGTACGGCGCCGCGGGCATTCTCATGATCGACACGGACGGCGTGAAGGTCGTCGAGTTCGATCCGGTCGGCACTGCGCGCGAGATGCGCGGCGTGGCCATCGGCTTCCGCGCGCAGTCCTGCATGACCATCCTCGAGGACTGCGTCGACGAGATCGCCGATGCCTCGCTGGACGAGCTCATCAGGCTGGGGATCCGTGCGCTGGGCAACGCGCATCCCGACAAGGACGAGAACACGCTCAAGGTCGAGGACGTGTATATATACGTGATGGAGGCGGGTGCGGGCTACAAGCAGGCCATGGCCTCCGACTATATGGTCTCGGGCGAGGAGACCGATGTATCACAAGAATAAGTTAAATATTCAGCTGGCGTATTGGTAGAAGTGTTGCTCTTTTAGTCCTGGACAAGCTATTTGCCTGTGTGAACTCTATTGAAACGTTTTAGAGGCACTGTGGGCAGATACCGCTTGACATAGGCATTGGCTAGGCCAGCGGGTTCATCCACATGCAAAATGTGACCATTTTCATACTACCTGGCCTATCATTTCCTATTGTTTAGAGATCTATCATTACGCGCACTGCGCCATTGTCTGAAGCATCTACAGTGAAAGGAATAAACTATTTGTAGTCCAAAATATTAGAAAAAGCAAAAGACTATCAATAGGTAATGCGTTTATATTTGTTACCAGAGCGGATGGGAGAGTCGTATTGGGGGAGGCTTTGGGCCAGCTCCTGTTTACATGCTCTAATCTTCTTCAATAGGCTCTCTAGGTCGAGAAGCAAATTCGTTGCCACCTCTCGCAGATTAGGAATGCGCTCATCGATCACTTCATCGGCGTACCGTTTCTTGTCCGCTACGGTCAGCGCGGCCGACCGATACAGGCGATGCTCCCTGCATTTCGCCTTGTACAAATTGGTGATGTTTGCTCGGGCGCTGCGCAGCTTGACTATCTCGTCGTTCACTGCTAAGGCGACCCTCATGTAATCGAAGAAAATGCTCTTTATCGCGCCAGGCATGCAGCCCTCTATGCCCTGTATATCAAGGATGGATCCGCTCGTGTTCTTAGGGGCGATTCGGCGGGCCCTGATCTCTTTCTCTATAGCATCGCCGTTCGTTGTAACGTACAGCCTGACAGCGTGTGTGAACCTGGACCACTTTAGCGAGCTGTTCTGCTTCGAATCCATATACTGGTGCACAAGGATCGCATCACCATTGATCTCCGCCACCTTTTTGATTAGCCCTACATCGACCATGCAGTCGTAATACAGCGCGAATTCTCTGAGCGCGTCTCTGCACGTCTCGAAGTACAGCAGCCGCATGGTCCTGTTCGGGTATTCGTCGTGCCAGTCCTCCCTCAGCCACTTGTCCTGCTCGTATATTCTAGCATCGGCAGCGGAGAGGCGGGCCGCCGCCGTGTGGGGCTGGTGCTCCTTGGCCAGGTTTACATTCAGCGCAGCGTAGGCACAGCCCCTGTAGTACCTCTCCCACGCGATGAACTCCCTCGACAGGTCTTTAACACCTCTGCACAGCCCGAGCAGCAGGCTCTCGCACGCAGAGCAGGCCTTAAGAAGCGTGTTTGTTGAGATGCTGGTGCTCCTCACGCCGGAGCTGTTGCTCTCTGCCCTGGGACGCGCATAAACTAATTGCATTGCGCCGTGTGGCGGAGCTGTGTTGGCAGCATGGGACAGCAGCAAGACAGTCTGGACTACCGCTGCGATCACCATTTCTACACCCTTCTCGTGCATTTATTTATTCGTACCGATAGCAGACCCATCAGTGATATTGATGCGTGATCTCGTGAGTCAAGCTATCAGGCGCAGATTTTAAGATGGCGTTGTGCTGCGTGCAAATCCGTAAAAACTTTTAGTGAGGGAACGCAAACGACCCGTTTAAGATTCTAGCTTTGTGTATGCAAGCTCAGGATAGAACCATAGCTTTGAAAGTTCTTAAATGCGCAGTTCAGGCACTGGAATGGTTAATCTAGATCAGAGATCTTCTAGCCCTTTTGTATCCGGATTTGATTTTCACGCGGGAAAGCGGCGTTTCCAGTAATAAAGAGCACAATAGCGCCAATGTATAGCAGAAGCACTATTTTTATCATATTCGCATAGTGCATGCCCGTATGCTGATACGTCTCTGTACAGTGATGCATATGCCACTCCAGAGATGCGCTTTCAACACATCAAACTCTTTGCAATAACATTCCAAAGTGTATGTCGCTCAACCCGTGGCCGCATCCACACAAAAGTCGTGCCCACCCCACCAGCACTCGCCGTTTAAATCGGATGGAAATATTTTGGCCCGATGGCTGGGGCGAGCTACCGCAGCTACCTCGAGTCCCTCGACAAGAAGGAGCTGATCAAGCTGCTCTGCGCGGGGAAGCGGCCCGCGAAGCCATTCGCCTACAAGTCGCACCGGACGGTGGCGCTGCGGGTCTCCTACGACGGGACCA
>JALRLY010000262.1:0-74433 GCA_023647555.1 Pancytospora philotis
AGCAATCGAACAAAATTACGTTAAATATTTACTTCCTCTCAGTAGTCGACGTACCTGAGCGAACCCTGGATCAGATAGGTGTGCTTGGGCAGGCGCGGCTGCGGGCACAGAATCTTGAACTTCTTCTCGTCCAGACACGCAACGAAGCCAGCGACCGCGGTCGTGGGCACGTCCTGCTCCCGCTCCGCCTCGGAGATCGCCAGGATGCTGTTCTCGACGAGCTCGGCCGGATTCACGCTCGTCTTCGCGACGTGGCGCGTGCCGCCCAGGGGCAGCGCGCTGTCGGGCGCCGCGTGCTCCTCGCCGATGCGCACGATCTTCCAGTCGTGCTTCACCGTGAACGTGCAGGACGAGAACTCGTTGGCGAGCCCGTGGAAGTACTTTTTAAAGCTGCAAGGCACGTCGTTCAGGCTGCGGAGGTAGCCGCTGTTCTGCACGAAGACCTTGGGCACGACCAGCTCGCACTTGTTGCAGAGCCGCTCGTCGCCCACGAAGACCACCTCGTCGATCTCGAGCCGCTTGACCAGGTTGTTGAGCATCGCGACGTCGAGGTTCGGCGCCAGCACGACCTGGAAGTGCTGCTCGCCCTCGCCCATGCTCTTCTTGAGCGCGCTGATCTGCAGATCGTAGAGCTCCGTGTTCTCTATCTCCGTCGCGCCGTAGAAGAGGCAGTGCGGGTTGTTCAGCCGGAAGCCCTCGCCGTACTCGATCAGACTCTCGACGACCATCGAGCCGAGCACGCCCGGGAAGATGTTCCCCTTGGCCGGGTCGACCTCGGCGAAGCGCACCTTCTTGTGCACCCGGACGAAGTAGTTGATCAGCGTGATGCAGAAGGTGGTGCGCCCGCTGCCCAGCACCATTATCCTGCTGGGCCGGTCCAGGCCCTCCGCGCGGCTGACCCGGTCGAAGTAGCTGAAGACCCACGGCGACATCGCAGAGCTGACCACGTACTGCAGGTCGCACTGCCCGTCGATGCGCATGCGGCAGCCGGTGAACGTGAAGAGCGAGACGCATATGCTGGTGAACACGTACCAGCGGTCGCTCAGCAGCTCCTGGCCGCGCACGTCCGCGACCCCGGCGACCACCATGATCCTGAGCTTCTTGCCCATCGGCACCTCGATCCGGTACTCCTGGTTCTGCCTGAGCTCAACCTCCTTGTAGTCCATCCCGCTTGGGCGTGCAAAGTTTTGGGCATTTCTCGGTGGCGAAGGAGCACCGAAGGCGCGACAGCCGATAAATGCTGAATAGAAATGCTGAATAGAAATGCCGAATAGAAATGCTGAATAGAAATGCTGAAAAGGAATCCTATGAGCAATTAGATAGACAATACCACGCGGATGCAAAAATTAAACGATCACTAATGACTTTAACACTGCGCTGACAGGCGCTCACTCTGTCACTCATCGGTCTTCTCGGTCAGCACCTCGCCCAGGAACCCGTAGATCTCGGGCTCGCCGTCCACCACCTTCTGCACGTGCCCCAGCTGGATCTTCGAGACGCCCTGGTCCTCCGCCACCCGCATCGCCTTCGTCACGATGTCGCTCAGAAACAGCTCGATCCCGCGGCTGATAATCACCGGGACGGTGGCCGTCGTCTTGCCGATCTCCTCGTTGAGCTGCATGAGTTTTTTGATCCGCGACAGGGGGAAGCGCGTTTTTTTCTTCTTCTGCAGAGCGCTGAGCTTCTCCGACATCTGGAAGGGGCAAAAACGGCGGAAAAGAAGGGCAGTGAAACAAAATAAAATAGCGGCGGTGAGCTTGGGCGGGCAGAGCAGCGCGCGCTTAGATTAGCCACCAAGGCCAAAGAGTCGACCTGTAACGGCACGCGTGGCTTCTGATGGGCCTAGAGCGGTAGTTCATCGTAGCAACCGATCTTTTAAAGTGCAACGCAGTAACATCAATATTATCGTATTTAGATGCTGGAATTATCTTCGAATGACTTTAATTCTTGCTTATTTTGTTGCCGAGCTCTTTGGCCTGCTTGGCACAGGTGCCGAGCTTTTTGTTGTTCGACTCCGCCCTGTCCAGCGCATATACGAGGTGCTTCGGCTCGTTTGCGCCGCTATGCTTTATTACCCGGCACAGATCCTCATACAAGTTGATGCAGTCTCTGTATGCACTGAGAATTCCGGTGTGCAAAGCACTCTGCTTCTGGGAGTAGTTCAGAGTGGCCCTGTCGTTCGGAGCCACATTCATTGCGTCGGTGATGCCGCGCACGAGCCCGGTTGCGTGCTGGGTCGCACGGCTGATGGTATTAGCAACGGCTTTCTCGTCAGGCACGCTTCCACTTTCGTCGACGATTGCATTCAGTGCTTTGAAGAGTTCGCTGCCGCGTGCACTGCTTGTGTCGCGGCCGGCGCAGGCAGTTTCGTGCAGCTGCTCCAAATGCTTCAGGAACTCGTGAATGCAGGCCAAGAAGCGCCGCGTTATGCCAGCGCACGGGCCACTTTTCGCGTCGGCTGCCGCTGTTCCCCTGTGCGATCTGCGGGTGCCAGCACTGATGCGCTCGTACTTCTCTCGGCACGCAAAAACCGCGTAGTCGAGGGCCTTAACTACCTCCTTCTGCTGCTTGTAGAGTGATTCTCTGCATTTTTTACTCGCAACGTCACAGTGCCCGCCCGCAGCTTTAGCCGTTGCAGTTGAGATAGTTTGTGCGCTGTCAATCTGCCCAGGCGTGGCCTCGGCGAAGACCTGCGCAATTCCGAGGAAGGTGGTGACCGTTGCCAGCATGGGCGAACCGTTAAAGGATATGAAAAGAACGCCACGGATCAATTAAACCGCAAATATTCTCCTGCAGCCCCCGTACGGTAACAAGCTGCCCTATCTAGCTTTCCTCCTTAAGCCCTTTTCACCCGCCAATGAAAATCAAAAGCTGGCCATTTAATATCACAGCGTCACTGTCCAATGGGTGCATTTTCACACCAACCTGATATCTGATGTAGTACAAAGCACTGCAACGAACGTTAATTTACTAATTCAGGAGGCCTCTCTCTGTATCACGCTCCCGCTGAGCACGAAGCCGGCATCAGCAAACGCGCGGGTGCTGAAGAACCGCTCGCCGACCGAGAGCCCGTTGTTCTTGCAGCGCGCGATGAAGTCGCTCTTGTTGAAGCGGTCCGCGGCGATCGCAGCGAGCGTCTCAGCAGCCATCTGCTTGAGAATGAACACCGCCAGGTCGTCGTTGTTCTCATCGAAGTACTTGCTGAACTTCTTCCGGAGCTGCTTGGACACGGAGTACTTCTGGGCGCCCAGGAACGACGCGAGCGCCATCCCGATGGCCGCGTCGATGTCCTCGCGGCACACCGCGCTGCTGAGCCGCAGCTTCGCGTGCGCCTCGCTGATCCTGATGATCGACTCGACGTGGCGCACGGTGATGGGGATGCCGCTCCCCAGGCTCTCCTTGCGCAGATCGGAGTACAGCTGCGCAATCTTCTGCGTGTCGATGTGGGATATGCGCGGATGTATGCTCGTCTTGGCGTAGAGGATGTACTTGCGCAGCATGTCCAGACCGAGGCTGCCCGGCGCGGCCTCCCTGTTCCCCAGGTGGTTGCCGAGGATGAACTCGCCCATGCGCCTGTCCTCCGCCACGTCCACGGTGTCCTGGATCACGCAGAGCAGATCGAAGCGCGACACGATCGGGTCGGACAGGTTGATGTTCTGCGCGAACGACAGCGCGGGGTTGTACCGCCCGCGGATCGGATTGGCCGCGGCGATCACCGCGCAGCGCGCATGCAGCGACGCGACGATACCGGCCTTGGAGATCGAGATGCTCTGCTGCTCCATAGCCTCGTGGATCGCGACGCGGTCGCCCTCGCCCATCTTGTCGAACTCGTCGATGAGGCAGACTCCGCTGTCCGCGAGCACCAGCGCGCCGCCCTCGAGCACCCACTCGTTCAGCGCCGTGTCCTTGCGCACGCTCGCCGTGAGGCCCACGCTGCTCGAGCCCTGGCCCGTCGCGAGCACGGCGCGGTGGCTCACCGCGTGCACGAACCGCAGGAACTGGCTCTTGGCGGTCCCGGGGTCGCCCATCAGCAGCACGTTGATATCTCCCCTGATCCGCGTGCCCTCCTTCTCCTTCGTCTCGCCGCCGACCATGGCGAGCAGCACGGCCATCTTGACGTTCCGGTGGCCGTAGATCGACGTGCACACCGCATCGGCCAGCTTGTCAACGACCGCCGGGTGCCGCGCGAGCGCCTTGATCTCCTTGATGTCGTCGGTCGTGAGCTCGATCGCGCCGCCCGCCTCCTTCCTGACCGAGCTCGCCTCGATCAGCGTGGAGAAGACGGGGAACCCGTTCTTGGCGTTGAGCGCCGCCGAGTAGCTGTTCTTGTACACGCCCACGACGTCGATCTCGTCACCGGGCTTGCAGGCATCGATCAGGTCGTAGCACAGCACGACCTCGCGCGAGCGCGGCAGCGAGCCGGGCGGCACGGAGCGCGGCAGCTCCTGCAGCGTGATCCGCTGGTAGTCCTTGTAGATGGTCTCCGCCGTGTTGACGATGAACGGCCCGTTCCCCTGGCACTCAAAGCACGTCAGCGGCCGGCTCTTGCCGCTCGGCATCGGAATCGCGCCGCCCGGCACGGCCGACATCCGCAGCGCAGCGGCCGAGGTGTTGTGCACGAAGGGCCCGAACGTGGCGCGGCACTTTGCGCACGTGTACTTCACGAGGCTGTACTCCGAGAACACGCCGGTCCGGCGCGTGACGATCCCGCTGATGCATACGAGCTTGTTCAGGTGCGAGTTGCGCAGATTGCGCAGCGACTCGGCCACGGGGAGGCATACGATCCGCCCGATGATCTTCTTTCTGATGAGGTGGTAGGAGGGGAAGAAGTAGCGCGTCGCCGCGGTGAGCGCATCGCTCAGCACGAGCAGGAAGATCTCCGGGTCGGTCTCCACGACCGCAAACGTGTCCACCACGTCCGCGTACTCAACCTCCAGGGACTCGCCGTTCTCCGAGCACATCGCGCGTATCTTCGCGGCGTACTTCTCAGAGCCCGTGAAGAACTTTACGAGCGCCGTCTGCAACTCCTGCCTGAAGAGCTTGGACTCGAGCGGCACGCTGTGGCCGAAGACGCCGCCGGACGCCGCGCCGTCGTCTCCATCGGCGCCGGGCTGCTGGGAGGGCGCGTCGCCCGCCTCGTACGGGCTCGCTGCGTTGTACGCATCCTCCGTGTTCGTGTCGTACACTACGTCGCCGATAAGGCTGTCCAGCCCGTCGTCCCCGTCGCTGAACCCGCTGGACTCGTACTCGGAGCTGTGGGCCCCGACCTCCATGTCCTCGATGTCGCTCGACTGCACGGTGGAGATCGTCTGGGCCTCCTCGTCGCTATCCTGGATCCTTCGCTTGGCCATGGGATAAAAATTTGCCTTCCTTGTGAGCACTAGATTGTGGTGCTTCTATTGCAAGTGGTGTACTGCACCAGGCTACTCGCGCCCAGAGCGCGATGTGACATATTTTCAACCTATGAAATAAGTAAAGTCCAGTTATTACAGGAACCGCTATCTAGCCGAAGCATGAGTTGCAGTATGGTACACGACAAGCTTTATAAACTATCAACCACATACTCTTTTATTACACACTACTCGCGGAATTAACCGGCCGCTTATTCCGCTGCACTCCTATCAAATATGATGGGCTCAAAGTGCCTGTTGTTCGTATTGATCAGCACAATGCGCAGCCCGTTGCTGTCGCGCCCGACGGTGTTTCTGTACGCCAGGCCGTTGATCGCGCACACGTTCTCTATCCGCAGCGCCAGCGCGTCAGCAAGCACGGCCTCATCGGGATAGCTGAGCCAGCAGTTGCTCTCGGTCGCGACCACCCGCCTTGCGTGGTCCGCGACGTCCTCGCCGTACAGCGCGTCGGCATACCTGGCCTTGTCTGCCAGCATGTTCGCGGCGACGATTAGGCGCATCCAGCGGCCCAGCTTGCAGGCCTGCGCGTACCGGAGCTCGGAGAAGCGCGGAATGGAGAGCAGGATCTCTGCGACCTCCCTCCTGAGCTTGGCCAGCGCCTCCTCGCTGATTAGAGCAGGATCGGACCTGTGCAGAATGTCGAGGCCAGCGCAGCCCGTGAAGCCGTGCGTCTGCTTGCTCGTCGGGTCCTGCAGGCTCGCGTAGATGCAGCACAGAATCGAGAAGTACCCGCAGTTTCCGTCGCGCGGGACGGTGCAGTACGAGGCGCGCGCGGCGTCGCTCCCGAGGCCGTGCTCGTCCGTGAACAGCGTGGCGCTTGGGTGCTTGCCGAGCCTGTAGGCCGCGCGCCAGTAGTTGAACACGAAGCTGTGGTACAGAAACGTGACGCGGCTTGTGATCCAGCGCACGGGCTTCGGCACCATGGCAGGGCCCCGGCCGAGACGAAAATAATGCGCGCCTGAAACACACAACAGCCGAGGGCAGCCAGAATTGTAGGGATTTGACAGGATAATGTACGAGATCCTTTCTAATGCGCGCTCATTTCCAATGCCATGTAGATGTTAACGCTTTTTGAATTTACAATCTGCACAATTACAACAAGCGCAGCATTCTGATTTAATAAATCTCCATTACACAATTGCAACTACACCCGCTATAACCCGCTCATTCTCTAACGCTCGTCCGCCAGCGCAAATTCTTCAGTGCGTTTTATTTTGGTCCTTATGATAAGAAAACTGCCGGAATGCGTAATATCGCGCATCGCCGCGGGGGAGGTGGTTACGGCCCCGTCCAACATCCTCAAGGAGCTGATCGAGAACAGCATCGACGCCGGCGCCGCGAACATAGTCGTCGGGCTCTCGTCCTCCGTGCTGTCGCTGAGCGTGGAGGACGACGGCAGCGGCGTCTCCAAGGACGATCTGGAGCTGATGTGCCAGAACCACTACACGTCCAAGATCGCCACGCTCGAGGATCTGAAGCACTGCGGCACGATAAGCGCGCTCAGCACGTTCGGCTTCCGCGGCGAGGCGCTGCACGCGATCGCCGTCTCCTCGCACCTCACGATCACGGCGCGCACGGCCGCGGACGCCTTTGCGCACCAGGGCACGTACAGCGGGCCCGATCTGGTCGGGACGGCCAAGGTCGCGCGCGAGTCCGTGGGCACCAGCGTGGCGGTCTCCGACATATTCTACAGGAACCAGATACGCAAGGACCACTTCTACAAGAACAAGGTGGAGTACACCAGCTGCAAGGACCTGGTGAAGAGCTACGGCTGCATCCACAGCGGGGTTTCTCTGTACGTGGACAGCAAGCTGGTCCTGGGCAAGGACGAGCTGCCCAGGCAGGTTGTGATGCTGCATTCTGGCGCACCCAAGAGCAGCAGCGATTCTACGGCGATTGGTGGTGCAGGAGCAAGCGTCGATCCGATTATTTCCAACAGGATTGCAGCCTCCGACGGTCCTAGCAAGGAGCAGCACGGATCAGCCTCTATCATATCAACACCAGAGGGCGTGATGCGCGTACAGAACCTGGCGGCGGTCCTGAACAAGATGAAGTACATCGGAAAGGCCTTTCTCTATGCAGAGAAGGACGTGGAGAATTTGGAACACGTGCTCGAACCCAACTACGTACTGATAGTCTCGAATCGGAACTTTTTCCTGAAGAACTACAAGTTCATTCTCTTTATTAACAACAGACTGGTGCGCAATAATAGCCTCAAGAGACGGATTCTGCAGAAGTACAAGGGCCTGCTGAAGAGCGGCACGTATCCGTTCGTCTACATCGAAATACAGGTCGGGTTCGTGGATGTGAACGTGCATCCGAGCAAGGCGGAGGTGCTGCTGGCCGAGGACGACGTCTTCGAGGACATCCTCAGAAAGGTCGAGGCGGCGCTGTCGAGCAACCGCCACTTCGTGCACTCTACTTGCTCGCAGACCGACGCATCCGAGAAGCTGGGCGAGTCCTTCCTCGCCTCGTACATGGGAATGTACGATGGGGCCGATGGGAGCGGGCAGGCGGCCGACTCGCTGCTCACGCAGTACGGGCTGGCCCCGGAGAGCGATGCCCCGCGGGGATCGCAGGGCCGCAGCCGCGGCGCCGTCCAGTCGGTGCTCTCGCCGTCGCCGGAGGACGCCTCCATGTACGTTATCAGCGCAAGTGCGCCCTCGTCTACCCCGGTCAAGTCCTACGCCTGCGCTGATCTGCAGACCGTCGAGGAGGCGACCAAGAAGAAGCGCGCGAGCCTGCGGGTGTTCGCGCTGGAGTCCATGCGCCGGCTGAAGGAGGAGATCAGGGAGGTGGACACCGCGTTCGTGCGCTCGCTCGTATACGTGGGCTGCACCAAGGAGCTCATCTTTGCGCAGTCGCATCTGAACCTCATTTCCATCGAGCGGGAGCCGTTCATCCGGGAATGCGTGTACCTGCACCTCATCTACGACTTCGGCAACTTCGAGGCGCGGCCGGTCGCGCCATCCGCAGCGGCGGTCGATGAGAGCCTCTGCGAGATGCTCGCGGACTACTTCAAGATCAGGGTAGAGGACGGGATGGTCACCGAGGCCCCGGCCATCTTCGACCTCTGCGCCGAGCAGTGGGGCGGCTTCCGCATCGCAAGGAAGACGGAGTACGAGACGTTCCGCGACGTGATAAACAGCGTGGCAGACATCTACCGGGCAGAGCCGATCGGCGCCAAGGCGTTCAACATGATCAAGCGTAGCGTGTGCGGCACGCAGAAGCTGGTGGACTGCTGCAAGATAGTGGTTGCCCTGAAGGATCTCTACAAGAAGTTTGGCCGGTGTTAGAATAATAGTAGTGTCGCTGCAACAGATACAATATTGAAATAGCATTTTTAGTAAATTTTGAGTTTGAATTATTGAATGGTATGCGTATGTTTACACCGGTGGCTTGAATCATCATCGCACTCCCGCTCTTTTCTCATACGATATTGTTATCTGCAATCCTGCCGCCTTAACAGCCGCGTATTCTTGTGTTGCGGCTGAAAACAACCCTATGGAGTGCGAGGAATTTTCTCGGCTGCGGAACATGCTGGGCGAGCTCTTCGAGGTCCTCAGCAGGACACTGCCGGTCGCGCACATCCACGAGCATCCGTTCGCGTACCACGCTAAGCGCATGGAGGGCATCTTTGCGGTCATAGGCCAGATCGCAGAGCAGGCGCTCGAGGAGGAGCAGTCCCTGGCGCTGGAGAACGAGCAGCAGGTGGAGAAGATGCTGCTCTACTGCTCGCAGCTGGGCATCCCCGGGCCGGAGGTCAAGCAGCTCGCAAACGTGCATCTCCAGCGCGAGTTCATCGACAACGAAATGAAGAGGGTCGCGGTGCTGCGCGGGCAGGTCCAGAGCGAGATCGGCGGTCTGGAGGAGGAGATGCGCAGGGTGCGCGAGTGGATGGGGCTGCAGCCAGCGGCGGAGATAGAGAGGGACGTCTCGATGGCGGTGGTGAGCATGCTGCGCCTGGAGCTGGACGAGCTGAATGCAGAAAAGGCAAGGCGGGAGGCGCAGCGCCAGGGATTCTACGATCG
The DNA here is from genome assembly GCA_023647555.1 of Pancytospora philotis. Lineage (NCBI taxonomy): Eukaryota > Fungi > Microsporidia > Pancytospora > Pancytospora philotis. The sequence continues at coordinate 9,443 of JALRLY010000262.1, forward strand.
CATCAAGGAAATATGCTCGGAGCTCGAGCGCGACTGTGCGCTGGCCTACGACGAGAGCATCGGCGCGCTTGAGCAGACAGTCGAGCGACTGGAGAGCGAGCTGCTGCGGTGCAAGAGCGACTACGAGCGGATCTCCGGCGAGATTGCGAAACGCGAGGCCTGCCTCGGAATGCCGCCACGGGCCTTCGAGCGGTGCTACAGCAGCGAGAGCATGCGGGAAATGGAGGCGTACAACGACCACCTCAGGGCGGAGCAGACTCGGCTCTTCGACAGCATATTCTCGCGGGTGCGCGACGAGCTCAGCGAAATCAGCGCCATCTTCGGGCTCGCGGCGGAGAGCTACCCGGCGACCGAGGAGGCGCTGGGCCTCATGCGCGACAAGATCGCCGAGCTGCTCCCGAAGAAGGACCTCTTCTGCGAGATCGTCGCGCTCATCGAGCGGCGCCGGCTGCTGCTGCAGAAGATGACCGAGTTCGAGAAGATCGCCTCGGACCCGAAGCGGCTGTTCAAGTCGTCCTTCCAGCTCAACTCCGAGGAGAAGTTCAGGAACACGGCCTATCCGAGCCTGCTGAAGCTCGAGGAGAGCATCTTCGAGCAGATCGATGCGTACGAGAAGAATTTCAGCGGGTTTGTGTACAACAGCGAGAAATACAGGGTGGTTCTGCGCGCGGAGATCGACAACAGGATCATCAACAGGACGGTGTTCATCAGCAGATGCGATTCCCCGTATCGCAAGCGCAAATAATCTGATCTGTACAGAATACGGGCATGCATTAAAGTATTACTAATGGGCATCGTGCACTACTGTATACTTTTAACTGGTATACCATGCATAGTACAGCTGTTATTGCTTGACCTATGATATCGCCTCAACGAAAGTACAAAATTCGATTTATTGCTGCTGGCCGTTTGGTTGCTTATGTAGCTTCCTATCGAGCACGAAGCTGAGGCTCTCGACGGGCCGGAGATGCAGAAAGCAGTACGCATCTGCGCCCATCACGCACGCAACTGTATCTTCGACCGGCGGGACAAACTCATCGTCTCTATTCCTGTGCACGAGCGCGCCGATGGCCGGTGCAGCCTCGCGTCTGAAGTGCTTCGTCCGTTCGTACACGCGCACCGCCTCGCCGCTCGGGTCCGTAATCAGATTAAGCTGCGAGTTCCGCAGCTCGAAGTACGCGCGGGTCCCCAAACTGCACCCCGCTGGAGGTGTCTTAGAGTAGAGATGCAGCAGGTCGTCGGCCGATAGATAGAGCCTGCTGCCGCGTTTCATCCCGTAGTGTCTGTATTCGTTGGCGTTCTGCTGGCGCGGTACGAACAGGTCGCCAGCGCGCTCGAACTGCGCGAGGAAAGTCTGGAAATCGCAGTGCGGCGCCATGGCGGATGTAAATAAATAGGGGCTGCACAAACGACAAAAAGCCGGTGCATTCATAAAAGTTTGCAGAAGTGATCAGATTCGACAAGCTGCTGCCAAACAGATGTAGCAATAACAGTTGGTGTGCATTGTATTCTATTTATTCGTAGTCAAAATAAGTTTTAGAGCAAAATTGCCCGCACAGACCTCTTACGCCTCTATCCTAAACCGAAGCGTTGCAAAGCCTTTATAGCAACAAGCAATCTACCAGCTCCAGCACATCACAGCGTATACATCTCGTAGATCATGAAGAAGTCCTGCCGGTCGAACACGGGGAGCCGCATCGCCTGGCACTCTTTGATGAAGGCCTGGTACGCATCTGCACGCGCCTCGCCGCCAGCCGCGATCCTGCTTACAATCTGGTGGTGCATGCCCTGCGCGCCCTGCTCACCGGCGCCCGCCAGACAGTCCTGCAGCGCGAGCGTATCGCCGCCGCCGCTCGCCTTTTTGAAGAAAAGATCGAGCAGCACCTTAAAGACTATCCGCAGGTCGCCGTGCTGGCTGTACTTCTTGGCGATGTACACCAGCGCGGGCCGCTCGATGCAGGGCTCGCCGATCTCCTCGTCCATCTTCCGCTGCAGAATCTGGATGATGTCCTGCGTGCTGTACGGGCCGAACTTGAGCTTGCCCATCTTCAGGTTGTTGCTTATCGTTATCAGCTTGGCCTTGCGCCTGCCCAGCTCGATGATGTCGCGCATGCACTGCGTCTTCTTCTCCTTGAAGTACTTGTCGAACTCGTCGATGACGACGGTGCGTGCGCTGCTGGCCCGCAGCGCCTTGCTGATGTGCGGCGTGTAGTAGTAGTTGATGTACAGGTGGTCGCTGGCGCTGAGCACGCCGAGCACCGTGCAGGTCTTGCCGGTGCCTGGCTTCCCGGTGATGTGGAGCACGTGCTCAGGGCCTGCCAGGAAGCCGGCGATGTGGGCCTTTTCGGCGTCCCGGCCGTAGGCGCTGTGCGCGGTCGTGGTCGAGAACGCCTTCTGGATTTTTGCCATTCTGTCTCCCATGCAAAAATGGGTGCGTGCTGCCGCGCCTGCCAAAACCGGGATGGTCGTTTTGCGGAGTACGCAGACCGCACCTAAAATTTTGAGGCAGGCTCTTTGCTGGGGCCAGCCAGCAACCGGGCGCACGATATAGAATCCAGGATTCATGCTAGTGAGCGACAGTAGTGCCTGGTGACCCATCAGCCAGCGCTCCGTGGTCCAAAATGGTGAGGTGGCGTGCGCATCCTTAGAGCCGATAATCTGCAGCAACGCCCAGAATAGCGGTAGCCGCGCATCTGGTTGGCTACAGGAGCCCGTGGATGGCGCTGCACGGCCGCTAGTATAGCCCCACCTCACTTTAATACTCCTCGGACGCGATAAATAAAAGATGCGATCGCATTCCATTATAAACAGCTCCAGACAGCGTCCCAGCACGGCCTTCTGCAACAGTGTCGCAGCCGCGGCCGCAGGCCCCGTGAAACGCCCTTGTTTCAAGAGCCATTTTAATACAGAAAAATGAGGCCTCCAAGATGAGCGAGTACTTCTCCCAGAAGCTCGCCTCGTTCTGGCACAACGCGTTCATGAAGGCATCCTCGTCCAAAATCAAGCTGAAGGAGCTCAACCTCCCGCTCGCCAGGATCAAGCGGCTCATGAAGGTCGAGGAGAACGTGCGGATGGTCGCCTCCGAGGTGCCGATCCTCTTCAGCCTCGTGGCGGAGGCGTTCATCGAGGAGCTCACGCTGCGCGCGTGGCTCAACACCGACGACAGCAAGCGCCGCATCCTCCAGAAGACGGACATCTCCGCGGCCGTGAAGACCTCGCAGATGTACGACTTCCTGACCGACATCATCTCCTCCAACAGCCTCATACATCTGGACTCGCAGGACGAGGACGAGCTGGCGCAGCAGCAGGTGTACCTCGAGTCTAACGGTAAAAATATAAACTACGGTAACAATTTTTAATAAATAATGCATGATAGAAGTATGAGCGTACGCACCAAGCGGGCATCCGCTGCCTCGTGTTTAGATACAGATTTTGGGACAAGCAATCACTTTGTTTGCGGGTACGCGTTATTACAAATCGAGCTGTTTGCGCTCGCTCCTGCACCGTCTACGTTCCTCATACGACGCTGGCTTCGGTGTCCTCCGCAGCATCCTGAGCTCGATGTGACCTCGCAGTTTGAACCCTTCATGATGCATTTTCGCTTAAGAAACGAATTTTCTCCGGGCGCCACTGAGCTGACTATGAAGCATTTCCAGTACCTCAAATTTTTATTCCCCCATATGTTGCTAGGTACAATTTTTTTGTTGCTGGCGCGCTGCCATGCTGCTGAGCACGATGAGGCAGCAGTTCCGCCTGCCATCGCCACCACCGATTACACTGAATTCGGCAAGATTGGGGATCCAGAGCTCAACACGTTAGAGAAGCAAGTGCTGGAGCAGCTCTGGATAAACTGCGTAGGGTATACAAGCCCCGAGATCCCATTGGCAGATATTAATTCGAGCGCGCGGCGGCCCTCAAGCAACGGGAAGACATGCTGTCTGCTCTACTCCGTGCTCAAAGACACCGACCAGCACGACCGGCCCAATCGCGTGCTAGAACGTCTCCTCGGCGGCGTCGGGTTCAGCGGTCACATGCTATTGAAGAAGTTACTGAACAGTTTTTATATTAGGCATCTCGCAATAGTTGCCGAGTATTTCTTGGATGCGCGCAACCAGCTGGCCGAACTCATACGAACCTCAGTCGGGTTGCTCAAAAGCATCTCCGGGGAGGTGGACGAGAAGGCGAGATATGGCCGTACAGTGGACTTAGCGCAGTATGCAAGAGAAAAAGAGACGGTAAGCTGCGTAGCTGATTATGTACTTTTGATAAGAAACAAGTACATACTATATAGCAAAAGCTTCGTCATGGCGTTATCCCATCTGTTCGATTACTGGTTCAATGACTACGAATTTTTCACGCTGCGCTTCACTACTATTTCCGAGTGCATTTCAATTATCCTGGAGTCCAAGATCTTACCGAGCTGCAAGTTGCTCGATTTCAAGGATCAACTGGCCCGGCATATCATCGACAAAGAGCAGCCTGAGTATCTGGATTTTTTATTGAGCTTAATGGACAAAAGACAAGTGAGAAGGCTGGTCTTCGGTTATCTTAATGCCTACGACTTCGACTCTTTCAACCCACAGTTTGTTCTCAACTTTATCGCATTTTTGCCGCAGTCGGGCCCCGAAACACTCAAAGTCGTGGCGCGGACCTGGGAGAAGTACCTGGAGGATGTGCCTGCGTTCCTGCGCAGGGAAACCGCGTTCAAGGACAAGCTGTTCGCGCGGCTGCCGCCTTGTTTTCAACGAGATGTGCTTGTTCATTTGAATACGCTACCAGAAAAAGATCCGTTCAGAGACAATACCGCTTACAACTGCATACGCAGGCTCGATTGCGGTATGTTTCTCGGGATCATAAGCAAATACAAGAATATCAAAAAGCAGAATGAGCTGATGGATTTCATGCTCAATTATCTGGATATTGATGTAGCCAGCGAGTTTATATCATGCTGTGATTCTGATGAGTGCTATAACGGTATACCCTACAAACGCATAGGACTAGCATCCCGACTCAGCTCTGCAATAAAAGCGCTCGTGGAGAAGGCCAGTTATGGCGGCGGCGCCTCAGCCAGCTGCTAATTATAAACGGCATAGTGTACCGCATTATAGCGGCACCGATAATCTGCTGCATTCACTGGTTGTTTAGTATTTTCAAGCAGCAGAGAATGCACAGATTCAGAAAGGAACCCTTATAAAATTGGTAGCTGCTGCATTGTGGTAAGCAGAGTACTCTACAGCGAAATCCAGAGTTGCCATGTTTGGTATTAAACTATAATACACAATAAATCTATTCAAGGGTCATGATAGCACAACTGTTTATATTATTCATGGGCTCTTTAGCGTCCCCCGTGCTCCTCCGCGCGCTAGCACAGGCTACGCACTGCCCCTTTTCGAGAATCCCGTGCACCACAACGCCCTGAACTGGATAGATGCCTCCGAACGCGAAGCTGTTGGGGTCGCTTATACATTTCTAGTGACACATGGGCACCGCGTCATCTTAGGCAGTTGAAGATTTAAATTCGGTTTATTATTGCGCGGCCCGAGTATCGATTTTGGCCTACTGCGATGCGACCGGCAAAACGCGCTCGATCAGCTGCTTGATAAGCGGCACCAACACTTTGCGCGACATCGCCACGGGGATGCTGTAGTAGGATAGGCCCTTGAACTCCCTGGGCTCGAAGTGGTGCTCGGCGGCCAGCATGCGCTCGAAGGGGCAGTTGATCAGCGCCAGAAGTCGCTTTTCCCCCGCCTTGCGGTTTACAATCAGGAAATCGAGGCCGTGGTTCCGCCGGAAATCCCCGAACGCCATTTCCAGATGCCGCCCTGCGTGCTTGGCCTTTGCGGAGGCGCTCTCGGCCGCCTCGCGCCGCGCCCACTTCTTGAACGAGTACTTGACGGTCGCGATCCCAAAGCTGAAGCCGTGGTGCGCGAACTCCTTGTAGTCCTTCTGGAGTATGATGTCCGTGCTGAGTTCCGCATCGTTGAAGCGGCTCTTCTGTATCTCCTTGCGTACCTTGTTCACGGCCTTGCGGGACAGGCCCGTCAGCTTGGCGAGCTTGCGGAACTCGCCCCGGTCGAAGTTGCTAGCGGAGCGCTTTAGATTCTTGGTATCCACGAGAATCGGCACCATGAGCATGCCGCCGATGCCCCTGCAGAATGCCTGCGATTCGAATATGGCGCAGCCCTTGTGCTTGCTGCCGAAGAGGGAGTGCCCGACGTACTTGGAGACGAGCGTGGCGCAGGACCCCACGGTCGTGTCGATGTACAGACGCGACGCCTCGAGGGTTTTGTGCCCGGGAACGTGGTGGTCGATGATCAGCTCGATCGGGCAGGCCGCGAGCTCTGCGACCGGCCGGTGGTGGTCCGTGAGTATGAGGCGCACGGTCTTGTCGATGAGCTTGTGCTCTTCGCCGCCGGCCCGGAACACCGTGGCGATCCGCCGCGCCTCGAGCGAGAAGGCGCCCTCCGGCCGCTCTAAGAAGATGAGGTCCTCCGTGCTGATATTGTAGTGCCCCAGCAGACACATCACGTCGCCCTTGGACTCGAGCACGCGGCGCGCCATGTTCACAACGAACACTGCCTTCTCGTGCACGGCTGTAACGAGCGACGATACGAATGAGTCGACGTCGCACGCCTCGTTTCCCATGCACACCAGCACGTTTTTCTCCTTGAGCGCCGCCCTGCACTGCTTCAAGAAATCGCCGAGTATTTTTTCGAAGGACATGGGGCCTGTCGAGCCAAAATTAATGAACTGTCAGCGCCTCGGCTGAAACAGCAACAAACTGGCCATACTTAAGCGGGGCAGAGCAGCTAGAAACTTATGGCATTTGCATGGGCAACATATTAGCAGCAAATGCAGTGCTATTTCACAGATACAAAAAGGCGAGTTGCCGACAGCACAGCAGAACACAAGCCAGCAATTTGATAATTTAATTAGAATTGGAGCTTACATGCGAAAATATTTACTGATGCGGAGTCTGCGCAGTTACTGTTACCGCTCTTACTTCAGATGCAACGCACATACACCTAGCATCAGCAGTGCCAGAAGGGCTAAAGCGGTGTCCCGCTCCTCCTCGTCTGTGATAGAGTGAAGGCGACTAGCGAGCCCAGTGAAGCAGTTGGCGCAATCGTGCGGTGGTTCAACGGTGCCATACTTTGCAGCGGGCGAAGCTAGGCTTGCAACGAGCAGCCGGTCTGTTGCGGGTTCAGCCTGCGGGCTACCGGCCGTATCAAAGCACTTGCCTCGCAGCGCTCTGGCGCGAATAGCATCCAGCCGCGCGGCCAGCCAGACTGCGACGAGCGAGCATGCAACGAACATCAGTAGCTCTGTCGTCATAGGGGACTTGCGCAGCAAAATTTTCAATATCCCGTTGACAAGTTAAAATGGTCGTGCGGGAATGATGTCAAGCGCGACACGGATTATTGAATGCCAAGATACGATCTGTTTTGGGCAGACCAAACGAACAAGCCAGCATTCGCAGCTAAATCATTACTAGCGCCAGACTAGATTAATAATCTAGATGTGGAGTGAAAAGATGAATGCTACAGAAAGTAGATGGGCCTGCATTCCAGAATCAAGTCGAGCAGTATAAACCGAGCAACCAGTGGGGCCCATGCGCTATGTACCGTAGGATAAAACACGAAAAAATGAATGCGGGCAGACTAAAATCGGTTTATTGCCATTACTTGAGATCGCTGGCCATCTTGACATCGAGCACCTTCAGAGTAGAGGAGCCCATGCGGCGCCCAAGCGCCTTCAGGATCTGCACCTGCTTCTCGTCGACGGCGGCGCCCTCCTCGCAGACCACAGCCTCCTCGAGGAGCACCGTGTTACCGCCCTGCTTGATGGTGTTCCCGATCAGAGAAGCCACGCGGGCGCTGCGCACCACGCCGGCCGGCACGACCACGCGCTCGGTGGCGCTCTCGCCCTCCTTCAGATAGTCCGGATAGGCCATGCCCTCGATCGTGCTCGAGAGGTTCTCCTTGGCGAATATCAGGAAGAAGTTGTCGCCGATGCTGAAGCTCGGGTACTCGCGCTGGAAAATCGCCTTCTTGACGAAGAGCACCTTCCCCTCGATCGCACCGCGCAGCGCCTGGATGGAGACGTTGGGGATGTCGGCGTTGAGCACGACGTGGAGGACCGGATACTCCGCGAGCAGCTCCTTGATTTTGTCGACGTCGCTGCGCTGTTTCTCCTTCTGCTTCTTTGCAACGACCTTCATAGAATGCGCGAAAATTTTGCTGCGATTTTGTAGCAACGGGCAGCGGCTGCAGACGCGCACTGCATGCATGCTCTACAGTATCTCTTTCAAATCAGTGTGGATGCACGAACGAAAAAGGCGAGCGGAACGAGCATAGCGCGTGTCCCGGTTAAACAGTAGAGCAAATTCTCGTCTCAACATGTTTCAACAGTTTACTTTGTTAGTAGTTGTAAGCAGCATTATGGTTCGTATAGCTGCTAGGGCCGGTTTCATACGGCGCAGGCATGCCGGGATAAGGATACGAGCTCGGCGCATAGCTCGGTGCCGGTGGCGGGTAGAGGGGTGCCTGGCTGTATGGATTCGTCTGGGGATTGTATGGAGGGCTCGTACCGTGGTTCTGCGGCGCGGGCTGCCCCTGCGGAGAGAAAATGCGAGAGGCCAGTCCCCCAAGCGAGCTCAGCAGTCCGCCCTGCGACTGCCGGCCACCGCCGGCATAGCTCCCCAAAAAGCTCCCAAAGAACGACCCGAGCATCGAAGTAGTAGGGACCGGCTGCGGTGCATACCGGTTCTGGAGGTAGGATCCTGCGAGCCCAAGCAGGCCGCTCGCCCAGTCGCTCCCGCTCTGTTGCGGTCTCTGGCCGACGTAGGCTGCCAGCGTCTCCATTTCGTTCTGGTACCTGCCGCTCGAAAGCTCTGCTGCGAGATCCTGGCGACTGAGGCCCTGTGTGCCCAGCAGGTCCCCTATCCCGCTCTGGATGTTTCCGCCGCTAGTGCAGTCCCCGAGCTTTTCGCAGAGGAACCGCTGCAGCGAGTTTTCGATTGATCCGATAGCGCCGCGCGCAGCCTCCGCGCCTACTTCGCCCGCGATGCCACTAAAGCTGAGAGTGCCTTGTGCGCGCAGCAATCCCAACCCTACACAAAAAACAGTAACTGCAGCGCATTGCATAGTTCGCGTATTCAGCGGCAATAAATGCAACACGTGAAACTAACGGCTAGTGATCATTTTGATACTGGCAAGCTGCTGTACGACCACTGAGCCTGCAGAGTAGCATACATCAATTAAAGTTGATTTTAGCCTTGCATAGTCTCGATTGCGGCTCCGCACCATTTAAGAGGTTGCGGTTATTGCGGAAATCTATGAGTAGCACTGATACATCACAATGTGCCAAATGTTACATAATTGACGCGATCGAAGAGGATAGTTAAATATATCGAGCAAGAAGCCTCTTCGCGACTATATTTTCACAGTTACTGTATGCTATAGTTGGTCAAAGTGTTTAAATGCGCTGCATTTCTTTGGACAGCTTCTAGCATTAGCGCTGAGCCGCTGCACCACTCGCCGGTGCACCGCCCGTCCGGACAAATTTTCGGATGATCCGGGCAGATCGCACAAAATTTTTAGGAGCCCCAATGCTCCTTTCGCTGCTCAAAAGCGGGTCTGCGTCGAACTCCGAGACGATAAAGCTCATCGAGAGCGAGGTTGAGCGGCTTGTCGCGGCTCCCACGCTCGCCGAGCTCGCTGAGTTTCTGGAGACGAACGACGCGACCTGCGTCATGTACGCCTGCAAGATCATCGAGCTGCGCGCGCTGCGGGGCGTGCACAGCCGCTCGCTCGCGCCCGAGATCGAGTTTGTGACCTGCCTGATCCGCCAGAACCAGGGCTACCACGCGTGCAAGGTGTATGCGCTGCTCGGGCTGTTCTGCTGGCCGAACGCGATGCCCGGCTTCCTGAACGAGATTTCGGGGATGCTGGGCACGAAGGCCGGCTACCAGACGCTGCTGCTGTTCCTCGAGCAGCTGAACTGCAACACGAACATCGACGAGAAACGGCGCGCGGAGCTCAAGACCGGGATGGGGATGGTGATGGGCGGCCTCATGCAGCAGTTCTCCGACGGCTTCGCCGGGTTCATCATTCCGATCTTCACGCAGCTGCTCAAGGTGATGCCGCTCAACTACGACTGGTCGATCGTGCTGCGCTGCAGCGCGGACTACCCGATGGAGGCCATTGATTTCCTGACGGACGCCGCCTCTCTCATCGATCCCAGCAAGATCGTTGACACGCTCGCTGTGCTCCCGCCCTCCGCGCTGATGCTGCAGACGGTCTCGTCGCTCAAGGCGAAGGACATGGAGCCGGTCTACATCTACGCGCTCCGCTGCCTCTCCGAGGACACGGACTGCTTCATCTTTGCCCTCGATTTTTGGCAGCGCGTGTTCGCGAAGGCCGGCCACGAGGCCATTCTCGCGCCCGTGCTGCTCGCCGTGTCGCAGACGTACGCCGAGATCGATGAGTCCGCGCGCGAGGACGCCGAGAGCTACTTCTTCGGCTTCTGGACTGTTGTCGCCAAGAACTACCCGGCCGTTGGCACCGACTTTGTGCGCTCCAATGCCCAGGCGCTGCCGGCGCGCGTTGTTGTCAGCTTCCTGAACAAGATCGCCCGGACCGACGCCTACATGCTCAACTTCACATTCGGCATTCCCTACCTCGACGCGTACGTGGCCTATCTGACCGGCAGCCCCGCGGCGCCGTCGCTCATCGGGACCCTCGATCTCCAGGAGAAGGACAATATTAAGCTTGTGCTCCTGATCCTCCAGAAGTACAGCCTGCCCGAGGAGCAGATTCGCACGCTGCTGGGCCTGTGCCCGGCCAACCTGGCCAGCTCGAGCGAGCTGCGCGTCGAGTGCCTCTCGCGCCTCGGGATGCAGAGCGACTTCAGCGCCGAGTGGACGATGCCCATGGTCATCGAGTACTACTACTGGCTGAAGAAGGACAAGGCGCACTACTCGAAGTACCGGGAGTCGTTCTACGGCCTGTTTTTGCGGAGCGCCCCCTTCGACCGCTGCTTCTCCATCCTGCAGATGCTCGGCGATGTCCCCGGCCACATTCTGCAGCACATCTACGACGGGCTGGCCAAGTACCCGTTCATCGAGCTCTGCTGCTTCAATAACGATATGCTCTGCTACCTGGGCAGCGAGATTCAGAACCCGTTTGTGCAGCTGGAGGTGCAGCGCTTCGTGCAGGAGTGGACGAAGATCACGAGCCACGTGGAGTACTACCAGGCGCTCAAGTCGCTGCTCAACATATTCAGCGGCAAGATGGAGCAGCCGGGCATGGCTGATCTGCTGCTGGACCTCCTCGTCATCGACTACTCCCCGACCGTCAACAAGATCTGCGCGATTTTCACCGCCTACAAGGGCCTCTACAACACCCAGAAGGCCGTGTACTTCTTCGGCGTGGCGTACAACGCGTCGAGCCTCGAGGGGTCGCGTGCGCAGCTCGTGAGCGCGCTCACCGCGTGCCTCTTCGCCGCGGACGGCCCCGACGCCTTCAGCGCGATCCTGAGCCTGCCGGTCGAGAAGTGCCGCGAGGTGCGCCAGCAGATGGAGAAGGCGAACAAGAAAACCGCACAGAACATGGTGCGCGCGCTGATCAAGGACTTCCGCGGCAAGGCGTTCCGGCACATGTTCGCGAGCGACCTCAAGGTCACCAAGCAGAACTTCCTCAACAGCACAAAGCCCGCCGAGGTGGATTCTGATTAAATAAAAGATAAATATTCGTGGATTTGCGCTATTTTAGATTTGCTGTTCGTGGTTTGGCTACTATTATTTTGGTCACTGCGGTTATCGGCTGCGTTTCACTTGCTTGGCGCTGAAAGCAGCGGCAGTCGACATGTGAAAATAGTGAAACAAGGCGTTTAAGTATTTTCCGTGGTGAGGCTGCTAATGCTGCTTGGCTGGTTCTTCTCAGTAGCTTTGCAAGCTGCGCGGCCTGTATCTGAGCATAATGTCTTACAGTCGTCCGAATCGAGCGATGTGTTCAGAGAGAGGCCGGACAAAGCAGACCAATTGCTGGCTCTGAACGACGTATCCCTGGGCGATGATGCTTTAGACCCGCACGAATACAAGTCCGCTGCTGTAACCGCTGCTGCTAACAACGCGCAGCTCGATGCACAGCGCGACAGGCTGGCCGCGTATCTGGGCGTAGACGAGGTATCCTCTTTGACCAGCCCGGATCTCTGGCAGCGCATCCACGACTGGCTCATGGCCAACTGGGACAGTATCGTCACCGAGGGCTACCTCGGTATCACGCTGCACGTTCGGTACAACTTTTGCTTGTACATCATCATGCTGATACCCGCCGAGGCCATCTTTCCGCTGCCTTCGGCCTACACCTTTCTGGTGCCCAGACGGGCCAAGCGTGTGCCCGTAATCAGCGACTTCCTTAAAAGGCTCGAGGAATTTCTAAAATTTGTCAAGAAGCGCAGCGGGGAGCAGTTCCTCATCCCGTTCACTATTGGGCGTAGGTTCAGTGCAAAGGAGGACCTCAGCTTTGTGCTCAGGATCCCTGCGCTCATATCCACGGATCCAATCCAGGTCATCCGCTGGTTTCTGGACTTTGAGCTGAAGGCAGACGGCTTCAAATAGTACTGAATGGTTAGACTGTTGCATCTGTGGATGCATCGGACGTGCCCCGTCATTAATGACGCTTGGCTGCGGCGTTACCAAAAAATGAGCACACAAAACGCCTGAGCAAGCAGTCAAGGCGCAGGGCGAATGCCGCGGCTAAGGTAAGAATTTATAAATGGGTCTTCTCCTTCAGCATCTTCTCGAGCTCGCTGCAGCCGCCGACAAAGAGCTCGTCGCGGTAAATTTTTGGGTATGTCCTGTGCCCGGTGATCGATGTGATGTCGGCATCGAGTTCGGCATACTCCCTGTGGTCGAACACCTTGTGCTCGATCCCGTGCTCGTTGAGCAGCTTGACCGCTTTGACACAGAAAGGGCAGCCCTGCTTGTAGATCACGAACGTAGGGACGCTGAGCAGTATTTGCTGGAGTGGCGACATGGGGGCAGTAGGCAGTGGCTTTTTATCGCGCATCTGTTTCATTTGCAGCCCACAGTGCTCGCCATTGGCGTGCCTGAATGCACTGACGAATGAGAGCACACCGAGAGGAGCTGGGGCTGTGTATCGCCGGGTTGAGGCAGCATCCTACAATACATCACATTTTGCTTGCGATTTGTAGGGCCCTCCAAGCCACCCTTGCATATGGATGTATTCAGTGCAGCGATGAAGAAGGTGCAGAGCAGAAGGGAAAAAGGGCGCAAAGAGCACATCGTAGAAAGGGTAATCTGCACCATCGATAAAGACGAGGATAGACATACGCAGTGCCATATGTTTAAGGCTGCGCAAGCAGCAATACATCCAATACTTAAACCAGCTGGAGAGAACCCTAGGCCGATTAAAACTGAGCGAATACCAGCGGCGGAGAATAAGCAAAAAACCCTCAGCGATCTGCTGCTGCTTAAAAGATACCTGAAGTGCGAAGACGAGGCTCTTTTGATGCGCAGCAGCAGAGAATTCCTCACAGAAAGCCTATCGGATAGCTGCGTGGATTACGCCCAAAGACTGAAGATAGCGGGGTATCTGCTTAAAACAGCGCAGCAGTCGTTGCTTTCTATCTCAATTCATGAAACCACTGGCACCATACAGCTAGGCGCCGCAGATAGCAGCGTCCCGCAGCGGGTTAGAGCCGTACAGCGCGACTATCCGTGCTTCCGCTCCGTCTTGGCTCTAAAATCAGAGCATGTCGAAACCGCGTATGCGCTCCTGCAGGCGGCAAACAGGCACTTGGCGGTGCTGACAGATTTCACCAAGGACCAGCTGTACAATTTCATAAACGAGCACCTCAGTGATGTACAGCCGTGTGCTTTGCTTTGTCCAGCTGTGGAGTCTGTAGCTATGCTGGTGCGAATGGCGCCAAGCTGCACCTTTAAGATGATCCTCTCAGTATACCTAAAGCTGCAGTACGCCTATCTGACAAAGGGCTTCATCCACGTCTTCTTCGACACCAGCTACGGGAGCCTAAGTGGAAAGCAGACAGCCATGCTGCGGCTGATCAAGGCGAAGGAGCTGTTCAAGCTACATAGGCGAGAGGAAGAGCGCGGGCTCCCGCGTAATTGCCTAAGAATTCTGGACAAAATCAAGACCTGGCAGAGTCGCAGCCTTAAGACCAGCATCTACAGATACGTCGGCGATTTCCACACGTTGATGGAGCTGCAGCGTGGCCGGATCGATGAATACGTCGCGCTATGGCATCTGAACAGGCCGCTCGCGTTGGAGAGGATAGGCGCGAGGCTTGGCGGGCCAAATGCGACGCAAAATACCATAAGGACAGACTACAGTGCAATCCTACCTCAGCTATGCACAGCGCTCAATATTTCGGCTGATGCTTCGGCGTTCGTGCTGCGTCTTTTTCTCCTGTATGCTGAGCTTACGGAGGAAAGCGGGCACTGCCCAGTGGCCATCTACACCGCGGCGCTCCAGCGATGCGGTGGCGCACCAAAGATATGCCTCGCTCTGCTCAGGTATCTGAAAAGCCGCGACTTGGAAACAGCGTATGCATACGGCCGCGGACTCTGCGAGCGGGTAGTGCAGGCGAAAGGAGAAGACGATCCATGCACGGATATAATCCTGTACGAGACATGCGTCACCGCCCGTAAGGCTGGCAAAGACTACATGCGCCTGCTCAACGTACTCCGCAAGTCTAGGAACATTCCGCTCCTCGTTCAGGAAATGCACTACTTCGAGCTCCGCGGCACGGCTGCGCTCGAAGGACGCTGTGGCACCTACACAAGCCTGTTTCTCTTTAAGGCCGTTCTGCGGCGGGACTGCAACAGGAGCGGATGCTGCAGCGCGTGCAGAGATGAGTTTTCGTACGTGGGGCAGCTCGTGCACAAGTTCAAGGAAAACGGCGATTTCGTGCTTCTGCACTACCTGATCCACTGCGATCCATCCATCCGCCGGCAGTGCGAGCATCTGGAGCCGACCGAGGGTTTCTACTGGCCGCGGCTCGGCCATTTGGCTGGTTTCCAAGCTAAAATGGATAGGGGGCTCGCCATGGCCGTCTACGATTGCCTGTAGGAGTTGAGAGAAGATTTACACACAAGATCTGACCTATGCGATTGTTAAATACTGTAATGCGACTCCAGCAGTGCTGCATATTTGTCTGACAGCATAACGGGCACTCGCCCGGATTTTTGCGGCGCCATTAAAACTTTGCGTCGGCCACCGCTCCGATGGGGGCCAAAGCGCGGATGAAGAAAGTCAAGAAGATGGCAGCCAAGAAGCGCGCGGAGGAGGAGGCCGCCGAGGAGGTGATCGAGGACTCGCTGTCCTCGGGCGCGGAGGAGCGGATGATTCTGAACTCCGCCATCAAGCCGCCGTACGAAGTCCTGCTCGACACGAACTTCATAAACGACTGCGTGCGCAAGAAACTGGAGATGGAGACCATACTGACCGAGTGCCTCGAGGCGAACGTCAAGCTGTTCACCACCGAGTGCGTGTTTGCTGAGCTGGAGAAGCTCGGGCGCGTCTTCCGCGTCGCGCTGAACATGCTGAAGAAGATGAACGTGAAGGTGCTGAAGTGCCTCCACAAGGGGACGTACGCCGATAACTGCATTCTCCAGCGCGTGCAGGAGTTCAAGTGCTACATCGTGGCCACCAGCGATACGAATCTGCGGCAGCGGATCAAGAAGGAGCGCGGCGTGCCGATCGTCTACTTCAGAGGCCGTAGATGCGAGGTGGAGCGCTTCGCCCCTGGTCTGATGTGAGCCGAGGGTGTCATGCTCGAAAGGAGTGGTTGCAGCATTTGTGCTGTATGCCTTGCAAACACAATAGAGCGTTCTCTTCAATTAATAAACGTATGGTTCAATACAGTTTGTCGACTTGTCTGTAGTTTTTTCTTAACGTTTAAAACTAATACATTTAAAGATAGAGGCTGTTTTAAAAGAAGATTACGGAGTATAAGAGTACCGACTACTAGGGCCAAAAACCGTTCGATCTAAGAAACGAGTACTTTGTCATAGCAACTGCTACTACTGAATAGCATATTCGAATACATGAATCTGATAACGACAACTATGATTTAATAAAGTCTCAGTTAACACACGCCAAAACGCTCTAGTTTGTAGCCCGCTATCTTGCAGCCGTTCGCCACGTACAGCATGTCTGCTGCGATGGCTATCGCGTTGATCTGCTCGTCAAAATAGAAGCACGCCCGCTCGCTCAGCGTATTGGCATCGACGCTAATTACGGCATTCTGCGAGGCCAGCAGCAGCGTGTTTCCGTGGACCAGGATGCGGTCGACGCAGCGCAGGCCCACGGGCTGAGACCGCGTCTCGCCGTCGCCCAGGACGAGCAGAACACCATCAGAGGTGGCGGCGTAGACCGTGTCGCCTGCCGCAGCAACGGCGGTCACGGGATGCTTAGTGAAGTAGGTCCTGCGCTTGCCGTTGGTGAGGCTGTGGCGCACAACCACGTCCAGCGACTCGACCCACAGCAGAGCCGAGCCGGCAAGACTGAGCGCCCTGAACGTGTCCTCGGTGTAAAGGAGCTCGCGCTTCTCCGCAGAGATGAGCTGGATCTGCTTCTTCTCAGACCCGGCCACCAGGGCCTCGCCGGAGGCGACCAGCGCGTGGACGAAGCCTCCGAAGGTCCACACGGGCTCTTCTGCGACCGCAAGCGAGCCATCGACCTCGTGCGCGCGCTTAACTTCGCAGCCAGTGGCAAAGAAGAGGTCGCTGCCGCCGACCGCGCTCGTCACGCCGCAGCAGATCTCGCGGGCACCGTGCACATCCAGCAGCGCGCCGTTGTAGAGCACGGCGTACAGCTTGTCGCCGTAGACCGCAAGCTCGACCACGACATCGTCCACCTGGACCTCCGAGTCCTCCTTCTGGTCCTTGATGTCCACGTAGTCGATCACGATCGTGTTTTCGCTGCCGAGGCCGTGCTTCTCCATCGTGTCGGCCACGGAAGCCGTTATTCTGTCGCCGCAGTAGTAGAACAGATACGCGCTGTCCTTTTCCAGGATGGTATTCAGATACGCGCCCAGGGCAGCCACATCGCTCGACGCGTCCATCTGCAGTGGCTCGGTGATCACGGCGTGGTCCTGCAGATCGCGCAGCTGCACAACGACCGCGTGGAGCATGTGGCCAAATTTTGGGCAAATTTTTACGGGCAACGACACCGAGAAGCTTGCTGAAAATTAGCGCAACGGTTAGATGCGCACCAAACGGTATTTAAGACTGATTGGTGGCAGCCTTTCACCATTTTAGTTCAAAAGCACCATCGATTTTTACCCAACAATAACAGCAATTTCCACCTACGGGTATACGATACCGTAGCGCTAGCTTCACTAGTATTAGAGCGCCCACCCTGGCTCGGTCTTGAGATGTGAAACAAGACAGCCGCTGCGCGTCGGAGAGTGAAACGAGCGTTTACGCCAAGCCGTCTGAAACCCAGTATTTAATAAAACACCAGTGCCAGGTGCAGCATGGGCACACAGAATCAGGGCGTATACTGCAGAACCGCACTGGCTGCGGGAGAGGATGGCAGCAAAAGCCGCAGACGAGGACTGGGCAGCATGCGCGCGCTTTCCCTTGCGCTCTGCTCGCTGGGCGGGGTCTTAGCAAGGTCTTCCGGCTGCTTCGGCGACGTCGGCGCCTACGTGATAAATGTGAAAGTATACGCAGACCAGGATACGCTGGACGGGGTCGAGAACTACATCTACAAGAAAGAGGCGATGGCCCGCAGGATGCGCGACAGCAGTGTCCAGGTCGTGGAGAGCGACAAGAGGAGCATCCAGCATCTCAGAGATGCCATAGCGGACAAGCGGATACGGCATATGGAGAACCTGCCGCGGCCGCTAGAGTTCGCCGACTACAAAAACGCGCTCAGGAAGTATATCGGAAGAATCTTCGACGATTTCAACAACCAGCTGCTCGACAGCAACGTGCAGATCAAGGCGGACTACTCCGACCTGCTCGCCGAGGGGTACGAGAACCTGAAGGAGAAGTACTGCGTGCAGTTCGCCAACATCGAGACGATAGCGGAGGCGTTCAAGGCCGAGGAGCTCAACAGCGAGCACAGCGGCATCAACCGGCTGCTCATGATCAACTGCCGCGGGAACAACCCCATCGCACCGAAGGCGGCGGCCACCGTCGTTTCGCAGGATGGATGCGGGTACATATTCGGTGTGCTCTACACCGACCCGATCGTGATGGAGCAGACGATCAAGCAGCAGCTGCTCCAGTTCCTGAGCGGACACACCCCGTACCAAAACACGTCCCCGGACGAGAAGCTGGCGACCAGTGTCTGCGACCTCGTTGAGCAGTGCAGACACACCCCGGGCTTCGGAAGGATGTACAAGGATCTCAGATCGGTTGGCCCGGCGGAGGATCTCAAGGCGATCGGCAACAACATAGCCGATCAGGACAGCTACGGCTACACCCAGTGGCTGAAAAGCACGCTGCCGCCGCAGCCGGAGCGCATGCTGCCCATCCCACGGAGCCATATGTAAAGTGGAAAACCGCTCAGCGAAGGCCAGAGCGGTCGTATTAGATAAATCAGTAATTTATATTTTTGTAGCGGATGCGTTTACCTGATGCGATCTGAATGGGCAAGCAATGTGCAGCGAGCTTTTATTATTTGCCGCACTTTCATTTACACAGCTCTGTTCATTGTCAGGCAGCATGTGCTGAAACGGCGCCTCAGCAAGCTACTACTGGCCGAGCTCCTTCTTTTTGGCATTGTACTCCTCCTTCAGTGTGTCCAGAGCCTGGGAGAACCGCTTTTTAAGGATGGGGTTGAGCGCCTTGTCAAGCAGCTCCTGTTTCTCCTTGATCTTGTTCTCGAGCTCGAGAAGCTCGGGATGGGTGGACTGGAATACGGGCATCTGGAGCGCGTTAGCAACAATGTCGGCTGCAGGGCTAAGTGGCTGCTCAGAGATCGGCGGCTGCTCCTGCTTAGACGCCTCGCTGCGGCTGGGCAGTGTCGGCGAGACTAAGAAATTGGCATTGAACGCAGCATCGGCCACAGGCGAGCCGACAGCAGTTCTGCTGGCGGGCTGCTCGCGCCCGGCCAGTGCGCCCTTCTTTGGGACCGCCTTCCCAGCGGCTGCGGGCGCATCGCCCTCAATGTCGCTCATGCTAAGCACCGCAGGCTGCACGGGCGAGGGCGCGGCCTCCAGGTCGTCCTCGATCTCCGCCGCGAGCACATCGAGGTCCTCGCTGCTCTCTGCCTGCTCCTTCTCGAGGATCTCGACGCTGACCGCCCGCGCGTCCTCTCTGAGCAGATCGGCCAGCATTTTGTCGATCCCGTCGGCGCAGGACGGCGCGCGGCGGCGCCACTCCCGCACGCGGGTCATGGGCGGCGTCAGCCCGCTGGCCTCCACGCGGCTAATCTCGCTCTTGATGGCGAGCTCCTTGTCCTTCTTCATGTCCTCGCTTCTGGAAATCACTGACACCACCGTGGACACGTCCGAGATCTTGTACAGCTTCCCGTCGACGTCCTTGTGCGTCTCCACGATCGTGGGCAGGCGGCATATCGCGCCGACGTACACCGCGTCCTTCACGGTCAGCGCGGCCTCCGTGGGCGACACGCGCACGAGCTTGGCGCCGCTCAGATCCAGTCCCAGGAGCTGCTCGGGCATCTTCAGAATGAACTGCTGCTCCATGGGGTCGCCCCGGCGGAGAAATGAAGAGCACGTAAAAGAAAATCCACGGATTGTAATTTACTCAGCACTGCTCTAAGAAAAGTGTGTCTCCTTGAGGATGCGCAGCTTCTCTGAAAATCTTTTGAAGGCCGCCTTCTTCCGCTTCCAGGCGGCCTCCTCCTCGCGCAGCCCGTTGAGTTTCTCCTCGAAGTACCCGGGCACGCTGCGTGTGAGCACGGCCCTCTCCAGATACTCGTTCTCCACCGGCACATCCATGATCTCCTGTCTGATCTCGCTGCAGAGCGCGGCGATCCGCTGCACGGTCTCGTGGGGGAAGTCCTCGGTGTTCCTGTCAGCGCACGCCGCCCGCAGACCCGCCAGGGAGTCCCTTATCCCGAGTATTTTCTCCTCCATCTCCTCTCTGTTCGTCGGATTCCGCTGTATGGCGATGATCTGCTTGTCCTTCTCGTAGGCCTTCATTGCGTGGGGTGTTACGGCGCGGTTTTTTCTAACAGAGCGCGCTTTGTTTTGTCTCAAAGCTGTCACAGCATACAAGCTACCCACTCCAGCTGTGGATGCATTCTCTGATCCAACAGATTCTAGTACAGAGGCAGGCTATGTAGCCATAACAACCCGGACTGATAAAAACAGCAATGATCACACGCAACGAGCAATGCTATAATGAGCAATAAACTCAAGGATTTTATTACAAACGATGATGCACAAGCACCACTGATCACTAAGGCCCGGAAATCTTGTATATCTCAGAGCCCGCGTAGTCCTCCGAGAACAGCGTCTGCGCAGGCTTGAAGACCGAGGGCGGCCGAGGGGTCGCGCCCTCCTTCGGTGCCGCCGGCGCAGGGACTATCTGGTAGCAGTCCGAGAGGATGCCCGTGCCATCAACCGGGGCGGGCGCTGCCCTCTGCTCGGGCTCCTTTGCGCTGCACTTTCCTATGAACTCGGCGAGGAAGCCGTCTACGCTGATCTCGTGGACCACCTTGTGTCTGCTCTTCTCCTCGGGATGCACCGCGCCCGCCATCTTGAACGCGTTGGTCCTGAAGGCGTCGCGCGCCTCCTGCGGCATCGCGTTGAGCGCGTGCTGGAGCATCCCGTCCTCGGCCTTCTCCTTGGTCTGCCGCCGTATCTGCATCTGCTGGTCGAGGAACTGGAAGAGCTCCTCCTTCTGGTACTCCTCCAGTCTGTAGAAGTCGGCGACGAGCATTTTCACGGGCGCGGCCGCGGCGCCGCCCTGGAACGGCAGGATGCGCTTGGTCTGCGCCTCGATGTAGTGGGCCAGCAGGTCCGCGGCGATGTTCAGCGCGTGCTCGCTCGTCTTCTCGAAGCCGAGCTGCAGGAACGTCTCGGCTGCCGCGAAGCGCAGCAGCTTCTGGTACATGCTCGATTTCATGGGATGTGCGCGGGGGGCATGGGAAATTTTTATACCGCAGGCGCCGCGGATGGAGGAGTAGATGCATTGCGGATGGGGGGAGAAGATGCATCGCGGACGGAAGAGCAGATGCGGGCTTGTCCGTGCTTGCTTTATAATGCAGGCATTCAAAAACTGTAACCAAGAATTTATTAAAAAGAATGAAAGGTAAAAGCTGTACAAAGAATGCTGTTATGGCATATGATAGCAGACTGATTCAGCACCTATTCCAATGCTCAAAGCACTCTTCATATAGAAACCTCCATCAGATCGCTGAACATGGAGTAGAACTGCAGCTTGGAGCCAAGGCCCTCGGATATGCGCAGCATGTACTCACCGATGATCTTCAGCGCCTCGTAGCTGTCGAGCTGCTTGGCCACGCTGGACAGCCCGGACATCAGATCGGTGCTCTCGTACTTCTGCGCCCAGACGGCCTCGAATTCGTCGATGCAGCCCGCCAGATTCTTCCGCTTGATCGCATCCATTATGCGCACCAGACTGCTGCGGTTCGGGATGCCGTTGATCCGGTAGAGAAACTCACCGTCGACAGGCCGGCCGACACGCACCAGCGCCTGGAGGCAGTTCAGACAGGCGCGCATGTCCCCGTTCGCCAGCACAGCGAGAGCCTCGCGCCCGCAGTGCGTAAGGCGGATGCCCTCGGCGCTGCATATCTCGTCGATCCGCGCGTTGAAGGCGTTCGGCGTGATGCGGTCGAAGCGCAGGATCGCACAGCGGCTCTGTATCGGCTCGATCAGCTGGGAGAGCTGGTTGCACACCAGGACGAAGCGCGCCGACGAGGACTCCATGAGCCGGCGGAGCGCCTGCTGCGCGGCGGCGGTGAGGCTGTCGCACTCGTCGAGGATCACCAGCTTGTTCTCGCCCTTCTTCAGGCAGAAGTTCTTGATCTTCGTCCGCACCACGCCGATGCCGCGGTCGTCGGACGCGTTCAGCTCCAGCGTGTCGAAGCCGTGCCTGAGGATGTGCGCCGCCGTGGTCTTGCCGGTCCCGGGCGGGCCGGTCAGCAGGAGGTGCGGGAAGTTGTCGCCCACGCTCGAGAGGATCGAGACGATCTCGCTGTTCCCGAGGATGTCCTCGAGCTTGGACGGCGCGTATTTTTTCACCAGCAGCATGGGGGTCTTGCTTTCACTGCGTTCATGGCCTGGTAAAAAATGGCTGGTAGTGACTGGGGCGTAATAGCGGAGATGATCCATGGAGAAATCGATCATGGAATATCAGATGCACTAGCATAGATACTTCTATCAGAGCTCGTGGCTGTTTGACAGAGTAGCTAAAAATAGATGCGATGCTCAAGCATGAAGCGGTGCAGACCGAATACTCGAACTGCTTTGAATATAAAATTCGAGCACTTACGCTTGTGCCCATAGCGGGAAAAGATCATAGGTGTAGCTATTTATTTCTATTGTAGGATGCGGCTCTGTTCTGAGCACCACGGTATAGCACATCGCACAATAACCACCAGATTGGTATTAGTACAGATCTCTCACCGGCCCTGTGCATCCCGATTGCAG
The DNA here is from genome assembly GCA_023647555.1 of Pancytospora philotis. Classification (NCBI taxonomy): domain Eukaryota; kingdom Fungi; phylum Microsporidia; genus Pancytospora; species Pancytospora philotis. The sequence continues at coordinate 32,084 of JALRLY010000262.1, forward strand.
GACAGTATCACCTCACTGAGAGGAGGCAGTGGGCCATAGCACGGTTCGCTAGGCCCATTGGAACTGGAAGTTGGCGATAGTGCCGCTGCCATCTCTGGCCTATTAAGCGCAAGCGTATTCAGCGTATATTTGAGGTGGGATGCGAGATAAATGCGCCCTTTGGGTACATTCTTGTAATAAATTTCAGAATTGACGTATAATGTAAAATTTCTAACTGCATCGACGTCCAGATACCCAAGCAAGAAGTGCATTAGCTCATTCTGTTCTTCAATACCCTCGCACTTGCCAATGACCCGGAGGAAAAGGGCGCAGTCAAGCTTGCCTACAAAGTCGGAGATGGCGCTGTTCCTCCTTGGATCGTCTGCAGAGAGCCCTTTCAGATAGACAAATATTTCCTGTAGGAAAAAGGGCGGAAGTTTGGTGAACAACTCGTTCTTGAAGGCAGTTTGCCTGCGCAAAAATGTGGGTGCGTCCTTCAGGTACTTATCCCAGGTCCGTGAGATTACGGTGGGTGCGTCTCCGCCCGTTTTTGGCACATATGCGATAAAGTTGAGAACAAAGTGCGGGCTGAATGAATTGAAGTCGTAGGTATCAAAATAGATAGAGACCAGATGTTTCAGATCTCGTGGGGACATGAAGCTGGATAGAAGTTCCAGATATTTTGGCTGCTCTTTGTCGATGATGTGTCGGGCTAATTGATCCCTGAATTTAGGCAGTTTGCGCCGCGGTATGATATTGTACTGCAGTACAATTGAGATGCACTTAGAAATGGTAGTGAAATGCCGTGCGAAGCGCTCGTAATCATCGAACCAGTAGTCAAACAAGCGAGAGAGCTCTGCAGTGAAGCCTTGTTTGCTTAATGCGTAGCTGCTCCTGATGGATAGCGCATAATCCGTAGCAGTGCTTATCATCTCGTTTTCTCTGGCATGCTGTTCTAAGGTCATTGCACGATCGGCTATCACTTTATTACCCACCTCCCCGATGATCTTTTTGAGCAGCTCGCTGGACTTCTGGATGAGCATGGCCAGCTGGTTGCGCGTTTCTGAAGAATGCCCAGCGGCCGGTGCGCCATGCTTTGCGTATACAGCATAAAACAGCTTTCCCAGTAGCAGGTGGCCGCTAAAGCCGAAGCCCTCAAGAAGCCGGTCCAGCAGACGATTAGGTCGGTCGTGCTGGTTAATATCCTTGAGCACCGAGTAGACAAGACAGTGTGTTCCTTCGTCGGTCGTGCATGCTCTCATCCGTGCATCGATAAATGGGATCTCAGGGCTCGTATGCCCTATACAGCTTCTCCAGAGCGGACCAAGCACTTGCTTCTCCAGTGTATTAAGTTCTGGGCCACTAGTTTTGCCGAAGTCGTTGTAGTCAGCGGCTACGATAGCGGGCAGTTTAGCCGCCCTACTACGTTCGGCAGCGTAGCAGCACACAAGCTGCAGCAAAATTGTGCCTGGCAGCATATGGGCGGATGAAAATTTTAGGTAACTGCGCCTGGGCAGCCGAGACATCGGGATCTGCATAAAGAGTAGCATCACACTTCCCAAGTTGATTTATTAATTTGGGCATCTTTATTGGGCATGGCGCTTATCCTGGCGCAAAAACTGCTTTTTAGCACATGATAGATAAACTCGTAGACTCTTTATTGCTGCGAAGCGCCGCCTAGTCGGGAGGAGGCAACGTGTTATTAGCGCTGCCATAGAGCAGCATATGCTGCCTCTATTTACTGGCAGTTGGTAGCGATCTTCTGCCAGATCATATTTGGTCCCTCAAGCGGCAAGTGCGTTTATTGCGTCTTTGAGCCGCGTTGCCAAATCCATGCATTCCTTGCGCATACCTTTACAATAAGTACCAGAGTTGACATATAGAGTATACTGCTCGACTGCGTTATCATCTAGATAGCTGAGCATAAAATCCATTAGCTCTTTCTGCTCTTCAATACCCCCACCATTGCCTATAATCTTGAGGAAAAGGGCGCAATCGAGTTTGCGTACGAATCCGGGCGTAAAACTGACCCTGTCTGGGTCGTTCGCTGGAAGCCCCTTCAGATGGACAAAGATCTCGTGCAGAAAATAAGGCGGCAGTTTGGCGAAAAGCTCGTCCTTGAACGCAGTTTGCCTGCGCAAAAATGTAGGCGCATCCTCCAGATACTTTTTCCACGTCCGGGACGCTACGCCATAAGGATCGCCGCCCGAACCATGCACATATTGTAAATAATTGATAACAAAATGCGGGCTGAAGGATTTGAAGCTGTAAGTATCGAAATAGCTACACACCAACTGTTTCACATCTCTCGCTTCCATGAAGCTGGGTAGAACATTTAGATACTCGGGCTGCTCTTTGTCGATGATGTGCCGGGCGAATTCATCCTTGAAGCCAGGCAGCTTGCGCCGCGGTAGGATCGTGAACCGCCAGAAAATTGAGATGCACTCTGAAATGGGTTTGAAATGCCGTAAGAAGTATTCGTAGTCGTTGAACCAGTAGTCAAACAGCTGAGACAGCTCTGCTGAAAAGCCCTTTTTGTTCAACACGAATCTATTTCTTATTGCTAGCACATAATCAGTGGCATTGCTTATTGTCTCATTTTCTTCGGCGTGCTGTGCTAGGGCTGTTGTGCGCGCATTCTTCACCTTCTCATCCACTTCCCCGGAGATCTTGCTAAGCACATCACCGCACGCTTCCATGAGCTTGGCTAGCCGATCGCGCGCCTCAGAAAAATACTCCGCGGCCGGTGTAGAGCACGCGGTATAGAACAGCTTCTTCAGTAGTACGCGCCCGCTGAACCCGAAGCCATCAAGAAGCCGGGCAAGCACCCGGTTGGGCTGCTCGTGCTGGCTGGTGTCATCAAGCACCGAATAGATCAAACAGCACGTTTTTCCGTCAGTTTTTACCATCCACGAACCCGCATCAATATTTTTCGATGGGATCTCGGGGCTCGTATACCCTATGCAGGTTCTCCATAGCTGATCGAGCACGCGCTTTTCCAAGGTATTGTGCTCTGGGTTCATAAATGCGCCGAATTCGGTGTAGTCAGTGTCGATTATGCCGGAGAGACTTGTTACCTTACCATTCGCGACAGCGTTGCCCTGCACCAGCTGCCAAAAAATTGTAGCCGGCAGCATGTGGGCGAATGAAAATTTTGAATTGTGTAAACGGCCGGGCATCGTTGTCTACGGCGGTGCAGCCACGATCAAAAATGCGCTCTGAGAAAGAGCTCGGTATTCGAGTACAAATACATCACGACAGCCCCAGAAGTATTACAAACGATAATTCGCAGAGACCAGCTTCGTCGATTTTTGAAATGCCTAGATGCGAATGATTGCGCCCACGGAGGCATTGGATGGTGTCTTTCTCGAACAAATTAACGATTGAATACTGCGTAAACAGCTAAGGCAGTGGCAATTTGCGTAGCAAAATGAATAGAGCACTTTTGACAGGTATGCGATGTGGTATTCGAGTACCAGCTCTAATAGCTTTACTTACATGCCATAGTCCATAATTGATCTCTTATACTGTTTAATAAATAAGTAAGCAGTATAAGCCTTACAACTTGCACACGTCAGTACCGTCCATCCTCCAGCCACCGTATTTCGATATTCCAGCCGCGTAAATTTTACACCCATGAGCACGCAGATACAGAAAGTGGTCCACCTCGTCAGGAAGGCGCACGGCCAGCCGATTCTGTTCCACATGCTGCTTGCCCATCTTGCGCATGTGCTGAAGGCCGTGGACCGCGTCTACGAGGCGACCGATGACTGGTCCAAGGTGATCCTCGCCAGCTGCGCGGCGAACAAGCTCCCCAACCAGGGGCTGGAGCTGAAGATGCAGGTGCTCGTCAGGAAGCTGCGGCCGCCGCACGACTCGCCGGACAGCCGGCTCAAGACGATGCTGATCTGCTACTACCTGATGAACAGGCCGGCGCGCCTCATCAACCACATCATGCTCTTCGAGCTGGTCTCGCACTACATGGGCATCTCGGCGTATCTGGACGGTCTGGTCATCTCCATCCTGAGCCGCTTTCTGACCGCGGGGCTCTACGGCGTGGAGAAAAATAAGAAGGCCCGGGACGACACGGTTGAGAAGATGCTCGCGATGCTGGCGCGCTGCGAGCTTTCTGAGGCCAACAGGGTGCGCGCCCTGGCGTGCTTCGCGGAGAGCGGGGTCAAACCGCTGCCCGTAGACTTCATCGACTTCCAGCCGACGCTTTTCAGCTACAAGTGCTTCGAGTACGCGCATCTGTACGCGAAATACGCGGCCGAAACTGCGCACATCAAGGACACGTTCCCGGCGCATCCGGAGTTTATGGAGGGCTTGCGCGCCTTTATGGAGGGCACGTTCAGCTTCGATGCGAAGAGGCTGGTCGCGCCCAAGGACTGCGTGCTCGAGAACAGCCTTGTCTGTGAGCAGATCAAATCTGCGTTCAACGCTGCCAGCGACAAGAGGCGATTCGTGTCGAGCATTGTGGAGTTTGTGATGGGTCTCAGTTCGTCCTGATGCGCTGTAGTGATAGTTTCACAGCAGAAGATGTAGCATTGCACGAGAAGTAAATTTAATAGTATGTTTCGCTATTTGGGGATTGTCAATCTTTTAGTCCTTGCGTTTTCAACTTCTTCTTAGCTTCAGGCTGTGCAGAAGCTCGCTGATACACTGATCAAATACCACTGATAGCGTTCATCTGTTGCACTACCATAAGCATACACAGTGCTAACAAGCACATGCTTATTCAACCTTCTTCTACTATGAAAACTATTTAAGGCGGTCTGTTTGCCACTGCATGGCGTTCTGCGCGCTCTTCCTCGCGCTTCTCCCTGCGCTGCTGGCCGAGCAGCTGCCGGCCTACGCACTAGCGATGCTTGCGTTCGAGGGCAACGAGGTGGGCCCAGTTCTGCGCGCCCTGGAGAACACTGGTGCACCGGCGGCCGTATTCCTCGACCCGACCCTGCCGACATTCAGCAAGGATGCAGTGCGCAAGGTCACCGCTCACGGGCACATGGCCGGGCTGTATGTGCAAAACCTAGCGAAGGACAGCGAGCCGAATCGAGAGGCTCCGCCAGACAAAGAAGACGCAAAGCACGTGGCCGTTGACTACTCAGGCATCCTCGCAGCGAAGCAGGCATTCACCGAGAAAGCGGGGATCGTTCCAACGCTTGTTGCATTCGGGGATAGCCGTGCCGCACTGGATGCCGCAACGGGGAGCGAGGAATTCAGGACATTCCTCACAGCGAACGCTCTCGTGTACAAGGCGCCCTCTCTCATTGAGCCGGCTGATCTGAGGAAGCTCTACTGGACCGTGGAGGCGCTGGTGCCGCAGAACGGCCCCGTGTCTCTGCTGCTCAAGAGCGCCGACAGCTCCAGAAGGATCGAAAACATCATCAATCACCTCAGGCGCCGCTGCTACAACATCGTACACCCGCGGCGCTATCTGAACAGCAGCCTGGCGAGTATTGCGAAGCTGCCCACGCGGCTGCGCGAGAAGAAGAGTGAGCCAACGCCAATCAGAGAGCTCGCTCTAGCGACTGCGCCGTTATTCAGCTTACGGGAGGATGTCGACCTCACCTCCGCGCAAACGCAGGCAGGGAACGATGGCACGGGGAAGGCTGAGAATGGCGCTGCCGACATCTTCGCGTACAGCAGCCTATTCTGGCCCATCGCCTCAGGGCTGCTCTACTGTAATTAAATCACTGTCGCACGTTTTTTATATTTATGAAGGGTAATCCCACTATACGCATTGTACGATAGTAACTCTAAGTATTAACTATTTTAAGAGCGATGCTCGTGCACGCATGGATGCTGTTGCGCTACCCCTTTGGTTCTATCGCACTAACCAATCAGAATAACCAAAGTGTTTCAGCATGCGCAGATAAGCCACACAGCTGCGCCGGCCATGGAGGCCGACCCGCTCACCGAGCAGATCGATACGGAAATGGATGCGCTGGAGGACACGCTCAAAGGCCGGCTGCAGGAGACGATGGATCTGTCCGACCTGAGCAAAGACGTGTCCAAGTCGTCAATGAAGCTCGACGAGCACACGGCGGTGCTCGAAGACACGTCCAGGAAGGTCAAGTGGAAGTGGTTCTTCGAGTACATCAAGTGGATGGCCATTGCTGGCTCTATCATAATTCTTCTGCTGCTGGCCGTGCTGCTGCCGTTCCTCAGATTGTTGTAGCTGTGCTATTGCGCTCGATACGTCTGGCGATGTGCTGAGTGCTTCATTAAAGTGTTGCAGGTACTTTTTAGAGGTAATCGGATCAGTTTCTCTCGCTGTTTGTAGCTATAGAGCAATCAGAGCTGCATCGGCTCGCACGGGTCTATTACATTTCCCATTGCGGCTTATCAAAATTAAAGTTCCTTCCGCTAATACAACCATACCGTAAATACCGATGCCAAAAATCTAATTTACTGCTCTTTGAACGCCTTGTCTATATTACACAGCCCGAGCTGCTTGATCAGCAGCTTCCGCTTGAGTTTGTAGTCCATACTCTTGATCCGGCTCGCGATACCGGGCGCGATGCGGCGCTCCTGCGCGCTTTTGAAGTTTATCCGGACAAGCATCTCGTGGATCTTGGCGATGCACAGCTGGTCGTTCTTGATTATGTTGCGCCGCTGGAGCTCCTCTATGCTCGGCCGCTCGCGCATCTTCCGGTCGAGCAGCGCGCGGATGCTGGCGAACTTAAGGCGCGAGCACTCCGCGCTGTCGAGCGCCTCCTGGAGCTCTGGCGAGTCCACCGGCTGCTCCACGTACTTGGAAACCTCCAGCAGGATGTCGCTGTTCATAGCCATCCCGTCTGGTCCCTTTTTGTAGATTCGCGGACAAATTGGCTCCTCCCTGCGCGGCTCCCATTGGTTCGCCCTTTATTGACCCCCATCTCCTGCTCCGTTTTGTTCGTCGCATAGGAGAGCGGTGATAGGCCGCCAAGAGCATTGGGCTGATGAGTCTGCAAACTACAAATGGCTGTTATTGGCTGCAACAGAAGAGAACTTATGCCAGATGATGCTACTTATAATTCGATCGCTGAGCGACAGCAACAGAACAACTCAGCAGAAACCATGACAAATGAACTATCATGACTAAAAATGCTGACTAGTATACAATTTAATAACTGCTCAACCCGCCGCTAGAGCTACCAGACCTGTAGCTCCGCGAATACGAGTAGGAAGAGCTGGATTTGGAAAGCGGCGAGGAGCTGTAGGTCTCGAGGAAAGGAGCGTCCAGCCGGTCGTTTTCCATGAGCTTCATGCCTTCGTACATCTTCCGCAGGACAACCTCGTCGTTCTTCAGAATCGAGTACTGGTCGGCCTCCTTGAAGGCGCCGAGAACATGCTCGATCGCGCGGCTGAGGCTCTGCGGCGCATAGCCCGATACCATCGCCAGCGAGGCGTCCTGTTTCTGGTACAAGTCGATTTTCGCGAGATCGTCCTCGAGGCCCGGCCTGCGGCCATTCAGACCGGACGTGAACAGCCCCATGAAGAACTTGTCGTTCTGGTCGAGCTTGGAGCGCATCTTGGACAGCCACGGGAGCCCGCCGTCGTAGTAGCTGTCGCTCGCCCCGTTCACGATGTCGATCACCGCGTTCCTTATTCTGCCCAGGGCTGCCTGAGCCTCTGCTGCGCTGGCCTGCGTGGGCGACGGATAAAGGCTGCCCGACGGCGACAATACAGACCTGCTGCTCCAGCTCGAGAACATACCGGCGCGCACAACGCTCAACAGCAATGCCAGGCATGTTATTCCACGTTTAAGCATATGCTGTGCGTTTTTGTGATATTAATAGTTGTAGTGAAACGCGGAGTTTTGAGAAAGTATCAGTGTGATGCACGCAAACCGGATGCTATAGGCGCGCGAGCAAAATGATTGATATCGCATCACACTGATTTTTAAAATTCTTAACGTTGTGCGTCAAGGCGAAGAGGCTGCATTGGTGCAGTAGCCACTGCAAGCCCCGCTGTTTTATACATTCATGAGGTTTTTAACGCGAAGCGTTTCGTGCGAGCACACCAATAGGTATTCGTGCTGGATGCATCGAGTATTCACCACCAAGAAGTAAAAGCATTTAGCAAAACCTGTACGCTCCAGTATTGAACATTTTAATAGCAAAAGCATCCGCGCGTTAGAACCCGCCGCGTTTCCGCTTCTTAGTCGGCGCTGCCTCTTTATCTTTGGCCTGGAGTGGCCGCTTTACCGCGGCCTTCGGTTCTTTGGCGCCGGCCATCCGCGCCTCGATGAATTTGTACACCTCGTCCGCCATGGGCGACGGCACGATGGCAGGCTGCTGCTCGAAGTTGCGCACGAACCAGCTGTAGTGGCTGGGCACGAAGAACCGCGAGAGCTTGTACGGGCTGATGCCCTGCTTGAAGTACGTCTTGATGAGTGCACCAGTCGCCTCCGAGTAGGCCGGGATGTCCGGCGTGGGCGGGTTCGAAACACCGGTCAGGGACTTGGTGTCCGTGGGAGCAGCGGCCGCAGGCAAGCGGGAAGCGCGCCGGCACTTCTGTGAGATGAGGGACAGGAAGTCAGTAACCGCAGCAGCCTCCTCGGAGTCGTTCATATCGCCGCCCCACTCGTCCTCGCCGCTGTAGTGCACGGTCTCCTGGGACCCCGAGGGCTCCTCGCTGCTGCTTGCGAGCTCTTCCAGCCCGAAGCTCGCCAGTATACCGTCGAGGGCCTGTACGCTGCCCAGCGTTGCCGTGCGGTCCTGTCCGTCCCCGCTCTGTCTGGTGCCATCGATGATGCTCTGCAGCTCGCGACTGAAGTCCTCTTCGGGCTCGCGACTAGAGTCTGCGCTGATGCGGCTGAAAAGGTCCGGGCCGATGTACTTCACCGCGGTTGCGCGTTCTCGCCCCGCAGCGGATACGCCGGCAAGCCGCTGCTGCGTGTGGGTAAGAACAAGGCCGTTCGAGAGGTAGCTGATGCAGTTTCCGTGCACGCTCATCGCGACGTACCCGTCATCGAGCAGCTCGCTGTGCAGCAGCACGAGGCTGTCCGGATCGTAGAACATCGTCCCGTTTCGGCGATTGTAAAGAACGAGCAGGTCATCTGTAAGGAAGAGCTGCCCGTGCTCGACCCCGGTGAACACAGAGAGCACGGAGTCGTCGCCGATTCCCACAGATAGGATGTGCCTGTTGGAGAGCGCAAATACTCTCCTGCTGTTGCAGCAGAGGGCTGAGACGGGGCGCATGCAGTCGTGGGCGAACACGCACTGCTGGTCCACCACCTTGTACAGCACGCTGTACTTGGCCAGGTACATTGTGCCGTTGGTTACGAGGATCTTAGAAAGCGCGTTCTTCTGCTGGCCGCTGTCGGCGTCCTTGGCGACCTTGGACATGATCCGGCCCAGCCGCCCGCCGGCATGCTGGTACTGCGCCCCAGGGCCCGCGATCTCGATCGGCACCTCCTCGACGAGCTCCTCTGCGTACACGAGCACCCTGTCGCTCTGCAGCACATACAGGTAGTGGTCCAGCCACATGTCGACCGACGCGCCCGCGATGAGCGAGGTCGAGTGCGGCGTGTAGACGTAGATCGCGGCGTCGGTACGGAAGAAAATCTGCTCGTGGTGGATCACGACCTTGTGCGTGGCGCCCGGGGTGCAGATGCGCTCCTGGCGCAGCGGCTGCGTGCCCTCCGCACAGTCCGCGCGGAAGATTATCCGGAAGGAGGAGCACGCGAAGTCGCCGATCACGAAGTACCTCTCGCTGGACTCAAAGATAAGAGTGCTGAAGTTCGAGGAGTAGCGCACGGTCCCGATGCACCGGTCGAAGCTGCGCTCCTCGCCCTTCGTAAGGGCCAGGCCGGCACTTCCGCGGGTTATCCCCTCGAGGAAGCGCGGATGCCTGTCCCTCACCACCCTGGTGCCCTTGGCGCTCACCGCCGGCAGGGAGATCATCGGTAAATATTTTTGTAAAATATTAATCCTCCATTCCGGGGCGACGTGGTAAGTGAAATGAGGATTTCTTGGCGCGGCACGAACTTGCCAATATGAAAATCCACCAGCAAACTGGTACCTGGAATAGTGCCAAAACGTGCGTGTTAATAAGAGACACTAAAAAGGTGCATGCTTGAAAGTACGCGCACCAAGGGCTGCTCAGTATATTTTTGAGTAACTATTTTATTATTCTAATAATGATAATTAAGTAGTAGCAAGGTGTTAGGCTCGCGCGTACGAGCTTGAGTAATTGCTTGTGAAATATCGCTAATCCAGTCGGTGCCTCTTCGCACTAAAGCGTCATATGTCTTGCGATACAGTGCAACACAGCTCTCCAGCTCCGAATACATCTCGTCAGCGTATCTCTTCGCAAAATTCTCGTCGTGATCGCTGATGCCACCAAATTTCATAAAAATCCTGCGTAAAACCGTACTTACCCGCATATGTGTATTCGAACTAGTAACCAAAACTTTTAGCGGCTGCTCGATACACTGCAGTACAGTTACGTGAAACTGAAAATGCCTGACATGACTCAGATAAACTTCGCTAGCAGACCTAAACTTATGATCAGTAGCAGCCTTTGCAGCGGCTGAATACACGGCTATGCGTCTCATTTTTTTCGTTCTTGAGCGTAAATCCTCACCGGCCTCAACTAGACGTTTCACCTTCTCCTCGCCATCGCACTGTTCAAATACCTCAAGATCGGGCAGCTGCGAGGAGTCGTCGATGCAATCAAGCCCAGCGCTGCACATGTACAGTCTGACTGTCTCAAGGAGACGGAAGGCCTCAATGTATAAGGCATAGTACTTTGATACGGCTTCCATCAAGGCAGATTCTAACGAGCTTATACGCTTGATCATAGTACCGAACCCGAGCCCGGAGGCTTCCATATTTTGTAAATAAGCCTTGTAATCTTTTTCGGGACGAATCTGCTGCACCTTTACAAATGTAGCGAGAACCTCTCTGTAAAGATCCTGGTAATCGGCGATTCCGGCCTTTATAGCTGGGCTTAATTCAGTTGCATGCTTTACCATCGAATCATAAGAGCTGCAGCATAATTCACGCAGATCCGTTAGTGTTGGTGCGCACGGCAAAGGCATAGACGGGTTACTGGTAGAGGCACAAGCCGCGCTGGCTGTGATCAATAAAATTTTGCCTAGCATGGGGTAAATTTTTACGGCAGGAAAGAACGAGCCCACCGAAAGGTAGAATGCAGTGTGCTCTATCGCATTTAGTGTAGCACCCATCGTATAATGCAAGAGGTAATATATTGAAGGTTGTTCGCATTTTTGTTATTTTCTTTTATCGTGCGTGTTTGTCCCTCGGCGCCTAGCACACAATTATATTTTTACTGATCAGATTATCAGTGCTGAAAATACATAACACTCAGATGCCTCAGCGACAGACACAGATACTATAAATAAAGTGCCAAATTTTGACATACTTGGCTAGTGCGGGCCTAGGTCATGCGCATTGGCTCAGCCATCGTTTTCAGCGCCTATAATAATAATACCACCAGCAATAACGCAATACAAGAATGAATAAGCTAGTATTTATTACTGTGGTAAATTTAATATAAACAACGGAGTAATCCGCGGTCCGGTGAAATGCATCGCAACACGCCCGAGAATAATGCAATCACGAGGCCAAAAACGGATGGGCGAGGCACTCCTCGACGCTCAGCCGCCGCTTCGGGTCGAGCACGACCATCCTGTCTATCAGATCGACGAGGTCCGGGTCGAGCTTCTCGCAGTCCTCGCCGAGCGTGCGCCGCGCGGGGGCAAAGGTGAAGCTGGCGAAATGCGGATAGGCCTCCAGGCCGGGCATCGACTCGGGCGAGATGGTCCCGCACACTCTGTTGATGAGCGCCAGCATTTCCATCTCCGACTCGGCCTTGAAGAGCGGCTCCCGGCGCGCCATTTCGTAGAGGATGCATCCGGCCGACCACACGTCGATGGAGCTGTCGTACTGCGTGCTGCCGAGCAGCAGCTCGGGCGCGCGGTACCAGAGCGTGACCACGCCCGGCGTCATGCAGCCCTGCATCTGCTTCGCCATGCCGAAGTCGCATATCTTGACGGCGGCCGTGCAGGCCACGGGCCCGTGCTCGTCGCGCGCGGGCTGCCCGAGCAGCGGGGGCGTGCGCTTGTTCCGGTACTCCTCGTGGCGCGCGGGCTGCTCCGAGTAGTCGACCAGGACGTTGGAGGTCTTGAGGTCGCGGTGGAGGTACCCGCTGCTGTGTATGTGCTGCAGCCCGCGCAGGATCCCGCGCATGATGCACCTGCACTCGGCCAGCGCGAGGCTGCGCGCGCGCACGAGGGCGCAGAGGTCCACGTCGCAGAGCGGGAAGACGGTCCAGATGCGGTCCTCGTGCACGACCACCTTCACGAGCCGTATCACGTTGGGGTGGCTCAGCGCCCTGAGCGCCTTGATTTCGCGGAGCGTGGTCGTGTGAATCGGCGTGTCGGAGAACGTGTACTTCTTCACGGCGTAGCGGTGCTCGTGGTGCGCTGCGCTGAACACCTCGCCGAACGTCCCGTTGCCGATCCTGACGAGGTCGCTGTACGGGAACTTGGTGCTGGAGAAGCGCGCGGAGTTGCTGCGCCCAACGAACATCCTGAAGGCCACGAAAAAGCCGATCGAGGTCGCCAAAAATTTGGCGCCGCGGGTGCAGAAGTGCAAAGGCGGCCGCAGCGCGTAGATCACCAAAATGAAAATGATGGATGCACAATAATATTATGATTGTTCAGAGCAGGTAGCAGATGCAGATAATGCAAGGTATTTAATATTTTATGGACCACAGCGAGCCAGCTGCCAAAGCAGCCTACTCATACACCTCGATGGTCTTATCGTAGATGAACGACGTCGGGATGAACACGCATTTGTTCTGCGACTTGAGCTTGAGGTACCACAGGTCCATCTGCTGCACCACGCCCGTGTAGCGATCGATGGTGATCTTGTTGCCGCGGCCGAAGGGGGCCGTGTAGAGCATCAGCAGGCTGCGGTAGACCTTCTGCGACAGCGGGCGTGAAACCTCCGGGTTGCCGATCACGTTGCGCCGGAACACGTTCAGGAGACCCAACATGAGGCCAAATTTTTGCGGGGAGAAATGATCAGGGGCCGGGGAGCAACGGCGGTGGTGCAGATGGGGCATAAGGCGAATTAAGATGTAAACGATGGCTTTATACTAAGCTTGGATGCTATTTTGGATGATCACAAAGACTGTGGACGCCGTATGCGTTTTTGTGTTTTATAAAAAACTGAGCACTACCACCAGGCTTTCCCACTCGTGGCCAACATCTGATGCCAATGATAGTCTAGAGACACGCAATGGTCGGGATTATCCCGCGCTTTAAGCGCTGCTGTTGTGGCAGTAAGAAATGATAGCTCGGAGACGAAGCCCCTCCATGCCGTACTCGGACAAAGAGGCCCCACAGAGCGATCAGGTGCCCATTGGCGAGCATCCGCTCTACACGGATCCCGCGTACGCAGAGTCGATGCAGGAGCTGGACGGGCACTTTTTTGTGAAGGTGCCACGCGACGGCAACTGCTTTTACACAAGCTACGCGCGCCTCGTGTATCCGCTGGTTGGTGGCAGGGCCGCTAGAGACGCCTTCATGGGCAAAAAGGCGCTGTTCGACGCGGCGGGCGCCTCTCCCGCGGTGTACGAGACCTACATGGAGCACATCGAAGAGCTGCTGGACAGCAAGGGCGCGGCAGAGCTGCTGGAGGACGATCTGATGGCGATCGTGGGGTACCTCCGGCTGGCAGTCGCCTCGTACATAGAGACAGACGCCTCGTTCTTCGGCGAGTTCCTGCCGGAGACCGACCCAGCAGCGTACGTGCAGGAGTGTGTGAATCCGATGGGGCAGCGCGCCGGCGAGGTGGAGATGGCCGCCATCAGCAGGGTCTTCGACTTCCGGCTGACCGTTGTTACGGTGCAGAAGGAGGGATGCTCCAGATACTCATACGGGCAAGGCCCGGACATCAGCATCCTGCACACCCCAGACCACTTCGAGCCGCTATACGGCGCGACGGATCTGTAAAAAATAAAGATGCTAAATGAATAGTAATAAAAGTACTGCTACTAATTGATAAGAGAGTTAGAACAGCATCTGCTAAGGCTCATTAGATAAAAACAGGAATGGAGACACCTAGGCGCTCTGCTACCCCTGTAAGCTACACACAATCAACACCATTGTTAACTAAAGTATTCCCCTTAGCTGAAGAACTCTGCTCAGTTTAAAAGCTGTAAAAGTTATTAAACAGCGATTTCCAACAAATAACCGGCACAGCCGCTAAAACACCACCCATCTACAATGGCAAGCACCATCACCCAAGAATTTTAATTGACTTTGAGAATAGGACCAGTGGTGCGCTTGATGAAGCAATCCTTGATGTTCTGCGGGCCCTTCTTGAGGTTGTCAGAGACAAACTGCACGCCGACCTTGATGTTCTCAACGATCTGCTCGACAGGCATGGCGCAGTGGCCGACCGGGAAGCTGAGAGCGAACCAGTCCTTGACCTTCAATCTATAGGTGACCAGAAGGCTCTCGTACAGCTCGGGGAGCTTGTCGAGCGCAGGGCACATGAAGTGGGTGCGCTTCTTCTTGATGATGTCTCTGATGTTGAAGGACTTCTGGTAGTCGGTGCATAGAACAAAGTACTTGTAGCTGGTGATCAGCTTCTCCTTCTCCTCCTCCTTCGCCTTGCCCTCGTAGTCGGCAGAGTTGATGAAGGGGACGCCGAGCTTCTCAGCGACCGCGCCGACATCGGCGTTGCCGATGATGACGCAGGACGGGTCTCTGCGCATCGTGTACGGGAAGACGATGTCCTTGGTCATCTTGGGGTCCTTGCGGTTCTCGTATCCCTTGATGTTGAGCTGCAGCTGGACGCTCTCGTTCTTGTCCGCGCAGGAGGTGACGATCTCCTGGATGATCGGGGTGAGCTTGTCGTTCTCAAGGAAGTAGACCTTCTTCATCTTGTCTTCTTTCTTGGAGAAAGCCATGAGGGTAAAATTTTGAAAATTTTTATAACAAAATTCTGTGCAGTGGAGTTGGTGCGGCAAGAACGTATGAGAAGGCCGTTGCGCGGTATTATCATCAGCTGGTGGTTCGATAAAGCTTATTGTAAGTGCAAGCTGTGTGGGTAAGCGGGATTTGAGCATTTCAACAACAATAACTGAGTGTGAATATCTTCAATAGAGTCGAGTTACACCGGACAAACACGAGTGCAGTAGAACAGTCAGCCATGTGTCTAAAGGCACCGTACAAAGGCTTGAAAGCGCCCGATCAATTACCTTACAATGAAGAGAAACATTCGCGCTAAGGCTTTGGGTTATGCATTGCCACGTGCTTGCGCAACTCACAAAAACGCTCCAGTTCTACCTGGACAGACAGTTAAATTATAAAAAATGGCAAGAGCGAACTAAAATAAACAGCTCCTGGACCCACAATACCACAACCGGTGTTAAGTAGCAACACACCTAGCTTCAAAGGCCTACCATACCATGCACAGCAACACACGAACAAACAAAGGGCATTCGCCTAAAAAACTTGGATTATAAAAACCAGTCAGAAGACATCGTAGACAACTCCGAAGAGCGGGTCATCAGTGCGTAAGCTGGTTTCCAGGTCTAGATGTTGTTCCTCATCATCCCGGCCGTTGTCGCTGCAATTTTTGGAATACACCAATCGCGAGTTACTATACAAATGATTCTGAATAATATTCTCGACAGGGCGCGCAGCGTTTTTTTTATTTATAGCAAAATTTTTCTAGAAAAATTTTGTCAGGCAGCCAGGTGCAGCCCAGGCCGTGCAGGTGCGCCCCACGGTGCTGCGGCGCACAGGGGCCGGCTCGATGCGCGTCTGTTCCATTGGTTAGCGCAAAGTCTCCTTTCGGGTTGCCCGATATCGAAAGGGGTGCGCATATTGACCGACAGCAACGCATGCTAGATCAGCTCAGGCGGACCTTCCGGCGCTTCTAGGTACCGCCCTGGCAAGATCATTCCACACGCTAGCGGAGAAATGAAATAGGTGCTGAAAAGTGAATGCGCCGGAGTACCTTGCACGCTATCAGCTGCGTGCGCAAAATTTTTCATCGCTGTCTGTTGTATCTATAATCATGGATGACGTGTATGCCAACTTTAATATACTCTTGATATAGCACAACTGCGCTGTCCTATAGCTGCGCTCGATCTCCGTGCCCGCGGCTTTCGATTAGCCATTGCTTAAAGGGGACCCAGCCCCTTATCTACGCCATATCGCACTCTCCCAATAACCGTTATGTACCAGGAAGGGCACGAGAATATCGGCAAGCACAGGTATCATCACGGACGGCGCGGCCTGGACAGGGAGGACAGGATGGCGGCGGGCAGCGGACGTCCGTACGCCCGCAGGTACGCCGACGACTCATCGAGCAGGGACGGCTCGCCGGAATGGAACGACCGCCGGTCGCAGCACGGCGTATACAAGCTACCAAGGAGCACACATGCCTATGGGGCCTGCGACGACGGCGAGTGGGCGGTGCCCAACACGCTGGTAGACAGCAGCTATGCGGACAACGGTCCGCTCGCCGACCTCCGGGCGCTCGCGGGGCGCGAGGCCGAGCAGCTGGGCTGCGGCGCAACAGCAGCGCGGGCAAGCGTGTTCAACCCGCCGAACTCGCCGGTGCGCAACTCGTTCGACTATCTGCGGGAGTATGCGTGCGCCGAGGCGTTCCTGCTGAACGAGGCGCGGCGCAGCTCCGAGCGCAACAAGTACTCCAAGATCAGCTACATAATACAGACGGAGACGAACGGCCAGCAGCCCGCGGGCAGCCGCGCGTACGGCAGCGTGTATGCGTCGCCGATCCGCATCGAGAGCGAGAGCACGCAGGACGGCTCGGCGAGCCACAGCTTCGAGCAGAGCGTGCCTGTGCGCAGCTTCAACGACTTCGACGAGGGCATCTTCAAGTTCAACGCCGAGACGGAGAAGTACATGTGCCCTGCCGAGGGCTGCGCGAAGGAGTTCCCGAGCCTGAGCCGGATCAAGCGCCACTTCATCATACACACGAACATCAAGCCGTTCAAGTGCCGCAACAAGGACTGCGACCGCACGTTCAGCCGCAAGGACAACATGCTGCAGCACTACCGCGTGCACTGCCCGCACTCGAGCAACAACAGTTAGTGGGCGGGTGCCTAATTATACATTTTTTATATGTATGTAATTAAATGAGAACTGCTAGTATGTGTGTATGAATGTTATAGCAGGCTTATTTATGGATTAGTAGCAGTGTGTCTGTATTTGTAGCAGCTTGTGGCTACGGTCTTTTTAAGCATTCATCTACTACCCTATAAAGAAATTAGGCGCATAAAGTCTATGCTGGTAGTGGAGTGCGAGGGCGAATTTACGAGAGACCTGGTTCCGCCGGGGCTCTACCGCCTGAACAGCCCACTAAGCAGACACGTTACCATGTGCGAGTGCGCCGGAGCTGAGCCGCTCTACTCGGAGATCATGGAGGTCGATGCAGAGACCAGATTGAACGTATTTACATACACGATGCATAACAAGATAGAAAAATGCGAAGGATACAACGAATACGCGCTGCCACACGCAGCATTCAGGGACTGCTGGCACAGCATCGTACACAGTGAAGCTGAAAAGTACAGAATCCTCAAAGCGCTGCTCAAGATAAGCTGGCTGCGACAACGCAGTAGCCTCTTTGCGGGATTCGCTGCGCACGGCGCTGTGCTCCTCCACGGCCCGCCTGGCACGGGCAAGTCCACGCTCGCGCGGGCCCTGGCGCAGAAGCTGGCGATCAGGGCCCGCCGTCCGATGCGGCTGCGCGAGATCAACTGCGCCAGCATATTCAGCAAGTTTTACGGCGAGTCGCTGCAAACGCTCGCCAGAATATTTGCCGGACCTGACAAGGATGTCGTATTCATCGTCGATGAGATCGAGTCGCTGCTGCCCGCCCGTAGCGCAGTGCTCGCGCGCAACGAGCCGCTCGACACGCTCCGGCTGGTCAACGCCTTCCTGGGCATCCTGGATGCAGCGCAGGCCTTCTTCATCTTCACAACCAACCATGCCAGGGCGCTGGATCCTGCGCTGCGTGACCGCTGCGACATCAAAATGCGCTTCCGTGGCCTGCCCGCTGCCGGCGTTTACAGGCTGCTGTGTACGGGGCTGGCGCGGCTGATGGAGGCGGGCGTCCTCGAGCATCGGGCGTTCGCAAGCTTCGAGGCGGCGGGCGGCACGCACGGCGATGGGCTGAGCCGGCAGCTGCACAAGATCTCTGCAATGTTGCAGGGCCGCGGTGGTCGCACCATCAAAAAGCTGCTGTTCGATGCCTTAGAGCCAGAAACCGCAGATGTACAAGCCATGGTAAAGACACTGCGGCGCTCAGCAGATAAAAATAAGCGTTCGAACACGAAGTAGCTACACATATTAAATACAACGCACATTCATTTCCAAGGTGTAATGAACGGCTGTACCGCTATGAGCGCATGCATTGCACCGCCCAAAAACGAGGCAAAATTTTTGACCATGAAATTCGTCATCGACAGAGCAATTCAGAAGCACCAGACCGCCGAGGACGTGGCTGAGATAGTCGCTGATATCCTTGCCGTGAAGAACGTGATCGAAGTACTCGAGTGCGATCTTGTCACGTTCTGCCCGGCCGCCTTTGTGAAGCTCTGCGGCGCGATCAAGCAGCTGGAGAAGCTGCGGCACTTCACGTTCCGGAGCGTGCTCGATACGCTCACGAAGGAGGAGATGGAGGAGAACCTGCGGCTGCTGAGCGCTGCACTCCCGCACACCCTCGAGGTCTTCGAGTTCCCCGACAACGCGCTTTCGTGCAACTTCCCCGACGAGCTCGGCGAGTTTCTGCGCGCCTGCCCGCTCAAAGAGCTGGACCTGCACAACTGCGGGCTCGGCGAGCGCGGCCTCGTGCGCCTCACGGGCTACCTCGCGGGCGTGGAGGACAAGTCGCGGCTGGTCCGCCTCAACGTGTCGAAGAACAGGATCAACAAGCTGCACAAGGAGTTCGACGAGCTGCTCAGCGGGTTCCCGAACCTGGCCGAGTTCAAGATCCGGAATAACACGATCGAGTCGGCGAGCATGGCGCGCTTCCTCGGCTCTCTGCAGAACAAGCAGCTCAGAGTGCTCGACCTGTCGGACAACTTCCTGTGCGACGACGCGGTGGCCGCGCTCGGCGAGCTCTTCCTCCGGCTCGATCTCTCGCAGCTTCTGCTGCGCGACATCAAGATGGACGATGCAGAGTTCACAGAGTTTCTGGAGACGGCGCGCACCAAGCGGCTCGACAAGCTTCCCGGCGATTTTTCGGCCTCTAAGCCGCGGCTGGTGCTCGACATCTCGCTCAATGATTTTGGGCAGGACGTGGTGCCCGCGTTGCTCGGCCTTGCGGAGGTATTCGCCTTCCAGGAGCTGCAGCTCGCGGACAACTACTTTGAGGACATTCATGCGCTCAAGCTGCTCGTCGAGGAGGACGGCGGCGTGGTCGTTGAGGGCGACCTGATGGAGGACGCGTGGAACCAGCTCAGCGATGTCGAGCAGTCGATCGCCGATAAGCTCAAGAACCTGTGAGGGTGCTTAGTAAATTTATTGAGGGTCATCCATGAGGGTCATTATTGATATGTGGCTGTAAATGTAATTGTTTTGTGTGGATGGATGTACTGTGGCCTGACTGTTCTGTGCAATGCATTCTGACTTATATTAATGCGGTCTGTTCAGATCAGTTTTTATCATATGCTTAGACAGCTTTCGCTTATAATATTATTGGTACTGTGATCGCTCTGATTTCCTTTCTATCATGCATAAAAATTGCACTACTAGAAAACTTGAATGTATAAAGCATGTAGCCTTAGTATACAGTAATTAGTCATTACTTAAGCATCTGGTATTTAATTCTCTCTGTTAAAGTCTGTTAAACAGTTTTCTACAGCTGTTTATTTATTTGCCACAAGTACTTTAGTAAAATACTCATGCCATCCTAACGATAGTAAAAAACTATCTAATCCTATGGGATAAAGCAGTGCCACTATGATAGTAATTTTTCAGCGGCTCCTGTCGCTTCGCTCTGCTCTGCTCCACTCCGCTCCGCTCCACTCAGTCCCACCCTCCATAGCAGCGCCCGACACACCCCGCCGATATAAGGCCCGGATAAAAATCCCCCATGCAAGCGCCGATGGCTGGAGAGGCAGCGCGGTACAGAAAGCTGCTCGTGCGCCTCGGCGAGGGCAGCTACAAGACCGTCACGAAGGCGATAGACGAGGAGGAGGGCAAGGAGGTCGCGTACAACGAGGTGCAGATCAAGCGGTTCGAGGAGGAGACGCAGTCTGCGTCCTCTTTCTCGAAGGAGGTGGCGCTGCTGAAGAACATTGACCACCCGTACATCATACGGATATTCGACTACTGGTTCGAGGAGGACGTGTTTGTGTTTGTGACCGAGCTGATGACTGGCGGCACGCTGCGCGACTACATCACGAAGGCCGGGCCGCTGAACGGGAAGCTGATCAAGAAGTGGGGGCGGCAGATCCTGGAGGGGCTGCGGTACCTGCACACGTGCGAGCCGCCGATCATCCACCGCGACATCAAGAACGAGAACATTTTTGTGAATGCCTCGCAGGGCGACATCAAGATCGGCGATCTGGGGATTTCGCGGGAGCGGCGCCACAAGCGCTACACGATCGTGGGCACGCCGAGCTTCATGGCGCGCGAGATGTTCGAGGGCGAGGGCTACTCCGAGAAGGTGGACATCTACGCGTTCGGGATGTCGCTGCTCGAGATGGCGACGGGCGTGCCGCCCTACGCTGAGCTGAGCGACACCGGCGAGATCTGCCAGAGCGTTCTGCGCGGGGTGCTGCCGCGATGTCTCGGCCTCGTCGAGGACGGCTGCCTGCGCTCGCTGATAATGGCCTGTCTGGTCCCGCAAAACGACCGGTACTCGGCGGACCAGTGCCTCGAGCACCATTTCTTTGCTGCCGAGTCTGGCTGTGCCGGTGATTGTATCCCGGCGCACTGCGTTACTGTGTACCCGCTGTCCAGCTCTGCGCACGGCCTTGAGCTGAGCCTTGTGTCTTACAACGACCCGGTCATCACCTTCCAGATTTTGCTGGCCAGCAGCCTCGAGTTTATCAAGTTCGACTACAACCTGGCCGAGGACACGCTGGGGAAGGTCGCGAATGAGCTGATGCGCGAGAAGATCATCGATGCGGAGCTCATCGGGCCGCTGATGGAGCTGCTCGACGGCGGGATCAAGAAGGTGCTGCAGAAGAGCGCGGATGGGCAGATCCACGGCGGACTCGTAGAGCTGGACACCAGCGAGAGCGCCGCCGATGCCGCGGCGCTGTGCGAGGTGCCGACCGAGTGCCGCGTGGAGCTATCGTCTACGCGGAAGTTCGGCGAGAAGACGCTCGAGGTGATGAGCGAGATAGAGCAGGAGATGTTTCTGCTGGAGCAGAAGAAGGTCCTGGAGAAGCGGCGGACGGCTGAGCTGAAGCACGGCGTGGGCGTGCTCGCAAAGCAGCTCGAGGGTGTCAGGGTGGCTCCCCGGGCTATTGCGTGTGAGCCATTACCTGTTACCGGTGAGTTCGCGTCTGAGCAGAGCTGCCTAGCGGTGGCCGATGCTTCGTGCGTTGATGCGCTACAAATCAGCACAGATGCTGCCGTACGGGAGCAGAGCGCAGAGCCAGCGGGCTCACCGCCCAAAGACGATGCCCAGGCTGAGGATCTCAGCCTCAGCGAGAGCTTTGATCTCTGCAAGAACAAGTACCAGACAAACTGCTCGATCGCCCAGTTCGCTACGGACGCGGCGCTCATCACGCGGCGTTCGGAGGACACGACCAAGGCGTGGATCAAGAGCCTGAGGGACGAGGATATCGCAAGCGTGTTCGATCTTAAGCTGATCGTGTACGAGGACTGGGAGAAGCTGCCGCTTACTGTGTTTTCTGCGCGTACCATGCAGAACATGCTGTACGGGCTCGACAACATACCGCTTAAGGAGAAGCAGCTGCCGCTCAACCCAGCCATGCCGGAGTTTGAGAACGGCAAGAGCATCGCCGATCTGCTCGCCGACGTGTGTGCGCGCATCGGCCGGCCGGAGGCTGCCTCCAGCTGGGAGAACAAGCTGATGGCGCAGGACATCAGAACGGTCGGCGAGCTGCGCAGCCTGCACCAGGACGACTGGAACAGGCTCGGGCTGTCCGTCTTTGCCTATAGAATCCTCAAAAATGTCATATTCAAAAAAGGAAGGCTGAGCTTCGAGGCGTCGTGAATAAATTACAGTGGAATGGATATTTATAAGGATGCGTGTTGTAGGACTAGTAGCTTCGAATATTTATTAATTGTCGTGCATATGGATTTAAAATTACTATTTGTAGCTTTAGGCACTACTATGTGGATACGCTAGAATGCTTGGTACTTATTTGATAGGGCTGCTCAGCAATAAAACCCATGGGCAAGCTTTTAGTATCAGGAAGATGAAAACTGCATCCAAAGTATAAAATAATAGTGAAAATTTGATTTAATATCGCTTAAAAAGCTTAAAAGGAATCCGAAAGCAGGGCTCATGTTGCACAGGATGCTTGCAGGGATTAGATTAGTTGGTCTAGCTCTGACCACATTACATCTGGCGCTCTGTGCTGCCAGCACAGACGCTGGGTACAGCAGGGCGGTCCTGAGCAACGGCGTCCAAGTAGATTACGTAAGGGAAGAGGGCGCAGGCTTTGGGGTGCGCATGCATGTCTGCATAGACGCAGGCTCCTTCTCTGCATTCGACAAGAACTCCCAGCTCGCCTTCTTGCTCGGCACGGTGCTGTTCGGGGACTGTAGCGCGCCGTTCCGCATGCCGCATAGCAATGCTGCACTGAGCACAAGCTGGACGGCGTGTAGTACGTTGTCCATCCACAAGGCGATTGACGCTAAGGAATTGGACGAAGCGATCCACAGCATTAGTCTTGAGCTGCTGCTGGGCCACAACAGCATCCATCTGCTGACCAATGGCGTCGCGCTGCTGCGTAACTACCTCGCCGAGCATTTTTCGATAGCCGAGCACGCGGCCAAGCTGGAACGCACGCAGTACTACGAATGCTGCGAGAATGCTGAAAGCAGCTGCAAAAGTGATTTATTGAGCCTCAGCCCAGAGGATCTCCAGTACGAGCTCTGCAGGTTCTACAGCGAATGCATCCGGAGCGACAGAGTAAAAGTGCTGCTCGTTGGGGATTTCGCTCCAGAGACGGTAGCCACTGCGCTTGAACAAGCATTCGGGCGTATTCCGGATGCAGATCCGTCGAACAGCTCCGTCGGCTGCCGCCAGATACTGAAAAGCGCGTACCTGAACAAGATCGTACCAATTTTGCCAGCGAGAGTGTTTGAGAACGGGCTGCACAGTAGTAGGCTGACAGTGGTGATCCCGGATGTCGACACAAGCTCGCACGGTGCGTACCTGACATACATGCGGTTCAAGGATATGCTGTTTGCACAAGAGTGCAGCGGATTGTCCGCGCTGCTTGAAAGCCGGCATCTTGCGTTTGCTGTGAAGCCGCTGCTGTACGTCGACGGGCACGGCGGCGGGCGCATCGAGGTTGAGGTATGGCTGACAGAAAATGGATCGCAGCAGGTTCAGCTCGTGGCGGGAATACTTGTTGCGTATCTGCGGAGCTGCAAAGAGCGCCTCAGACTGCGGCACTGCCTCAAAATAGCGGAGGACGTGGGAGCACAGATGCAAGTGTTCGTGGAATCGATTTTGCACAATACCAGTGAGCATATCGACGAGCTGGTTGATCTGCACCAGTTCTATGACCTGAATACTATCATTGGCGCAGCTGCGCGGCCTGCCAATATTGATGCACAGCTTGTATACGATCTGGTTGCAGGTTTCTTCAATATTCGTGATCTATGCTTCTTCCACGAGACACTCGAGGCCGCGGAGCGCATGCCCGCAGATGAACTGCTCGATGTAGAGGCGGTGGATGATAGTATGGACTGGATCGATCTCGACCGGATGCTCAACAAGGGCACGGAAGATGAAGAAGACAGCCTCCTTGCTGCGCTCCACGAGCTGTGCCTTAACACGCAGGAGAGCGAACCATCGAAGGAGGAGTCAGCTGCAGCCGACAAAAGCGTAAATCGATCAGCATCTGCACAAGCAGCTGCTGCAGATAATGGCATTAACCTGACACAAAACAGCACAGAAGACGATCTGAGTTGGTTATTCGCATGCGACGAAGCACCGCCGAATCCGTGGGTGCTAAACGACTACGCAGAAAGGTTCAGCAAAAGACTGGCGGGAGACGAAGAGTGCAGCGAGTATCCGGATGAGGGCGCTAGCGTGGCAGGAAGTGCAATAAGCAATGATAGCTTTGAAAACGGTGTTGGAAAAGCGCTGGTGACTCAGGAGGAGCTTCAGAGCGAGAAGCACATCAAACTGGTCCACGAGAGCTGCAGCCTCTCTGTGCACAACCACGCGGCTGCTACGACTCCGACCGTGCGGCTGGTGATAAGCGCTGACAGTCTGGGCGGCGATCCTGCTGCCTTTGCTTCTTTCTTTGTAGCGGCCGAGGCTACGGCGCGGCTCTTCAGCAGCACAGCCGATAAGCTACGTGAGCAGCATTCGGTCTCAGCCGACGTTTTTGTCACTCTGTCCGACAGCGCCGCTGTTTGCATTGAGCTTCGTGGCCCGGCCGACAGAATATGCAATTTAGCTCTGGTCTTCTACACGGCCTGCGCTGGATTTGCGTGCATGGCGCCCAAAGAGATCGATTTCTATGCCAGCATGCTTCTAGCGCGTGCTGTTTCATCGCTCACTCTCGATCCGCTTGCTTTGGCGGCCGACACATTGTGCGCATTAGTGCAGTCGCAACGGCTCCATATCGTAACGCTCGCGACCGGTCTCGGGGATCTGAGAAAGCTGCCAAAGCTTCTTCCTGCAAGGGGCCTGCGCACCACCATAGTTGTCCATCGCATTACCGACGCGAGCTTCATCAACGCGCTCTTCGCCAACGCCGTTGCGTTTACTGAGTACGGACCGGAAAAACTGCAGTCGGACGCGCCGCAGGAACCATCCAAACGCGAGTACTGCGCATATCTCGGTGCCAAGTTCATCGATATTGCCTGCATCGCATTTAGGCACGAGACGCCCGGCATTGAGCCAGCCACTGCCCGGCTGCTCGCCGAGTACTTCGAGTTTCTCAATGCGCTCTTTGCGATGTACCTGCGCCTGCACTTCCAGCTCGTCAAGGCGTTCGTGCGGTACGAAATGGCAGAGACCGGCCAGATGCTGCTGCTGTTCTGCGCCAGTAGACAGGACGATGTCATCGTTCCAATCTACCGTTTCCTTACCATGCTCACGGGCTCGGGGGATCTCCTGCGGCGCAGCTTCGAGGCGCATCTGACCGGCCCGCTACTAGACAGCGACTGGCTCGGCGTACAGACCGCCGTAGAGAGTCTGCTTTCGAGCGGAGAGTATTCCCTGCTGTCTTCGCACGACTTCTCCGACCGCATCTACTACATCAAGTAAACTTGTTTTCTTCATTCTTATCGTGCTTACCTCTTTATCAAAAATATACAGTTCAAAATTAATAGAGCGCAGCTGCAACACAAGAAATTTACTAGTCTAGTCCTCAGCCCCATTCTCGACCTCCACTTCGTCGAAGTCCTCGTAGTTGCGCTTTTTGTAGTCCACATCGTCGGCGCCGGCGGCCTCGGCGTCCTCGTCCACGAACAGCTCGGGCCGCAGCTTGAACAGGTCGACACCGCGCACATTCGCGTTCAGGGCCGACACGCGCTTGAGATGCAGCTCCTCCTCCTTGTCCTTCTGCGCGCGCCACGTCCGGAACGACTCCTCGGTCACGGGTATCAGATTCGTCTCGTCGAGCGTCTGGCGCTGCAGCTCGATGTACTCCTCGAGCGAGACCTCCACGTCCGTGTTCTCGCCCAGCTCGATCAGCTTGTGGATGTCGGTGCAGTTGGGGAACGGGCAGACCCAGTTCGCCGTGTGCTCGCCGTTGTTGATGGCGTCGATCAGGAAGCGGCAGACGGCCTTCGGGCGCTTCGCCTCGGGCTCGGCTGCCGCGTCGCTCCTGGCGGCCTTCTTGATGTCGTGCCCGAACTGGCAGTCGTCGCCCTTGTCGCAGTTGCCGTTCAGGAAGTTCACGCACTGCACGGTCTTCGGATCGACGCCGACCGGGATCAGCTGCTTCACCAGCTGCTGCTTCTTGCTCTTCTCCAGCGCCAGCCGCGCGTCGGTCTCGGCCTTCATCGCCATGTCTATTTTCTTGATCATGCCCTGGATTTCCTTCTTCTTGGCGTTGTTCTTCTCGCCGAACAGCTTGCTCTCGAGCTCCTTCTTCTGGTCCTTCAGCGACTTCGGCTTCGGCTGCTCCTTGACGCCCTGCTTGGCCATAGCGGTAAAATTTTTGGCGAGTTTAATCAGGCACCGGCCGGCCGCTGCGGACTGCACGCGCGGCCACCGAGCAGCGCAGCGCAAGCGTGCATGCAGCTGCGCACATGGCGAACCGCAGGCGGCGCGGGACGCCCGGCCGAAAATTTTGCTGTTTAACGTATTAACTGAAAAATTTGCTCCCTCGATGGGCTTCAAGATAGTCGCGAAGTACCCGCTGAAGCGGCCGCCGACCGACGTCGCGGCGCGCGGCAGCCGGCTGTACGTCTCGACCAAGGGCAAGCGCATATTTTTCCTTGCCGAGGGGAACGACGGGCTGAAGTCCATTCTGTTCGCGGCGGAGGTCGGCGCGATGTCTGCGGCGGACGACGCGCTCTACTGCGGCTGCAGCGACGGCCGCATCTTCGGCCTGTCCGACGCGCACAAGGTCGTGTTCCGCGCCACCGCGGACCCCGCGGGCGTCACGGGGGTGCTGTACGACCGCGCCCGGGAGGAGCTGCTCGTCAGCACGTACAGCAAGAAGATCCTCGCCTTCGCGCAGAATTCCATACTGAAGAACACGCTCTACTGCTACGACACGGCCGTCGCGGACTTCGACGTGGCGCCGTGCGGCGTCGTCGCCTCGGTCTCCGAGAACAACCAGCGGGTGAAGCTCGTCGTGCCCGGCGTCGAGGAGCCGCGCATTCTGCATCTCAAGGAGGGCTTCTCCGAGTCGGTCCGCTTCCTCTCGAACGAGCTGCTGCTCGTGGCGACGCTCGGCGGCGCGCTCAGCGTGTATAGGGTCAAGACACTCGAGCCCGTCTGCACGATCAAGGCCGGCGCCGGGGTGCTCGCGATGCACGTCCTGAAGGACAACCATGTGCTGCTCGGGTGCGATAACTCCACGCTCGAGTGCTACAGACTCGCCGGGCGCAGCCTCGAGCTCGTGGGCACGCACGAGGTGGCGGGCCTCCCGGTCGCCTTCTGCGACTTCCGGGGCGCCACCGCGGTCGCGCTCAGCCGCGAGCCGCGGCGCGGACGCTGGGGCATGAGCAGAAGCGGCAAGAACGCGGTCTGTGTGTTCGAGTTCGAGCAGTGACGGCGTGTACAGCGAATAAACTAGTTGATTGAGTGCATGCTTCTGATTGCCAGCGGCTATTTTTCGTATATTCAGCGCGGGTTACTTGTATGGGACAGGGATTGCGACAAATAGTCGAAGCGAAATGAGCGATTCACAGCTTTGGGAACGTAAGCGATCGGTCAGCACTACCAGGTAGAATTGTATTACAAGGGCAACATAAGGTTGGCTGCAAATGCAACAAACTGCAGAGGCATGCATACCAATATTGATATTGATTGCCAAATGGGAGACTTTAATCAGAATGCAGATGGTGAAAGAAGCCCTACAAGTAGAGAACCGTAAATATTTTGCTGATAAAGTGGTAACGAATAAAATTTTTACGACGCCCATGCTAGTAGCCATATGCCAGGTTTTGGCGTATCTATCGGGCCGTGCCCTGTGCGCTGCTCCGGCGCCGCTTGGAGAGGCAATGCACAATGCAAAGCCCGGCCTGACAGGGTGGCTAAATCCGTCCCGCCCGTTCACAGTGAAGGAGGCGCAGTACGCCGAAAAAATGATTGTGCAGTTCTTTGATAGCAAGGGAGTGAGAGGGCTCGAAGCAGTGTTCTCGAGGTTCAGCAACTATGATAGGGACGACAGCTTCACAGACATCGCCGGCCTGCGGTCCTGCTTCGTCGCGGTCCTGGCAGAGCATGCGGGGCTCCACCCGGCTCTGCTCGAGTACTGTTACCGCTGCCCCGTTGCGTCGCTCTGTTTGCACAAGCTGTTCAAAGTGGAGCGGAGCGCGCTGCCGCCAGACTACGCGCGTCCGGACAAGGTTGAGGGGATGTTCATGGATCGGCTGGAGATGATCCCCGCCGCCATCAAGTACCTCGACTACGGGCTCTACTTCTCGAACGCCGAGTCCTGCGCGCTCACGCTTGTGACCCTGCTTTCCGCCAAAACCGATTGGGAAAAGGCGGGCTTAGACGTTGAGCTGGGCATCCTATTCGCAAAGCTACTCGTCAGATGCGTCGATCCAGCATTTTTCCACGGCACGGTCGAGGCTCTCGTGGACGAGCTGTACCACATGAAGATTTTAAATGACTTCCAGCACTGCAGGGCCGTTTTCCCGGTGCTTCTCAAGCTCGCGGACAGGTTCGGGACGCTGGCGGATGTCAAGCTCTTTGGCACGGTAGGACTGAACACAGACGCGGCTGTCTACTTAGCCAGTGAACTGTCCGAGTATTGGGTCACTAACGGAGTCAAGTGGGAGGACGAGTCGACGCTGGCCGACTTCTGCTACGCGCATCGGAAGCTTCTATTGGTCAGCTCGACCGGGATCGCTGCTGCGCTGCAGCGCAAGCTGAACCCCGGCTGCAATCCACCGTTCACCACTGTCAGGGCTATGCTCAGCGATCCCGTGGAGGCCGGGCTCGGCAAGATGCCCGTCAAGCTCACCTACGTGCTGTACTACTTCTATCGACAGACGAACCAGAAGAGCAGGCATATCAATAAGCAGCCGAAGCTCTACGATGCGCTAGACGATGAGAAACTGGCTGCGTTATTATGCTATACCTACAATGATTACGTCGGTGATAAAGCGAAGCTGTTCCCGCGGATGTTGGACCATATGCACGGTACGCGCGATAAGCGCACAGAGCGTGCAGCCCAGGTGCTAGCCTGGAGCAAGTCAAAATTAGAACAAGATGCAGGCGCGTCCAATATCTGGAACGGTGAAATGCTATCTTCACTGACGGTGCTTTCTAAGGTGCCTATACCTATCCAGTAAATTCAGTCGAGGCGTCGCATGCACTTTTGTATTAGAAAGCACCTGTGTGGGTCTTTTAAAGAGCGGCCTAGGATGATTGAACAGGCACTTCATGTACGCGAGCGGCATCCTGGCGGGTTGACGCAACAGCTCCCCGGGGATCCTCGACAGGCTTCTATAGCTTTAAATGTGAACAGCCATGTACTTTTAATATACGATAGAGACATGGGAAATATGATGCATATTCAGGATAGCAAGAGCTGCAGAACTGCTCTTGTGCGTTCGCTTCGATTGAACGCTATTTTACCTGTAAATTTTTTCAGGTTCAAATTTTGATAAAACCCTATGTGGGCCGGAGTACTTCTGTTGCTAGTACCGGTGGGTTGCGAGCGCATGCGCGGCACAGTTGCTGCATGCACATTAGGTTTCCCATGCGAGGACTACGCCGACTTTGCAGATTTAGACGCGATGAAGCTTAATGGCCTCGAGGGCCGGGTGGCGGACTCGCTCTACAGAGTCTGCTTGGAGTGCGATTCCCCAGAAATTAAGCGTGCGCTGCTCGAAAAGCAGCTGCAGGGCATCCGCCCTGACGACAAAGCGCGCGGAGTGGTGTTCGCAATGCTCAAGCAGGGCGAGCGTTCCAAGCTTTATAAGCATCTGCTTGCAACCGGCTATGCGTGCCGCCTGTTGCTGCACAAGCTGTTGAGCGGCCGCTTCATGAAGAGCCTTGCCAAGGAGCCGAAAGCCTCCATTAATGCCAGGCCGACCCACCAGGAATTCAGCCGCGCTGTGCAGCAGTACCGTTTCGAATCAAGGAAAATCAGCCAGCGCCTTGAGAAGAAGGTCGTGGTTGAGCGCAAGAAGAGCCTCTCGCAACTCGCAGAGTATAGCGATGGGCTGGATCTGGCAATTCATGCCATCAAGACAACAGAAGGGCGCAAGATAAAACTGCTGAGCAACGCGTTCTCACAGCTGATGGGCTCGTGGTCCGGCGATGCCGCCAGGCGTAACAGGCTGCTACCCACCGTCATCGAATTTCTACGGATTTTGCTGCACCCGAAGCTCCACCGCGAGGGTGCACAGGCGAAACTACGGCAGGCGATCGTCGAGTATGTGTTCCTCAACAGCGAGCGCAAGAGCTTTGAGCTCTTCCAGGTGTTTCCCAACAAGCGAACGCTCTCCAAGGCAATTCAGAAGCACATTGCCGCGCAGCCCAAGAATTCTGTCAGCCAAGAATTCGTCCGCCACTACTTGGCTTACGTGGAGAGCAATGTGGTCAAGCCCTGCAACGCGGCTGCTAACTTCTTCCAGGGCCTGCTGCCGCCGGTGGCCGCGTTTCACGCTCCAAAGACCGTTTGGAACAGCGATCCGGACCGGTTCAACCTGATATCGCCGCGCTGGCTGCGGGAGATGTTCGAGGACCTGCGCGACAACCCCGCCCACCGGGCCAGGCGAGACGTATACATGCGCAAGTACATAAAGATGCTGGACTACGATGTGCTCGTCCAGGTCCTGCTGCCGCTCGCGAAAGACGAGTGTTGTAAACTCGCGGGGTTTATGCTCAAGTATAGGAAGGCTGAGTCGCTAAAGCAGTACCAGAAGCATTATAAGCAAGACGAGAACTCTGAACTGACATCCCCTCAATACACAAATGTGTTGGGCATACTTGGGGTAGTGTTATTTGATCGTCGGCTGGTAAGATGTTTAGCTGGGGGCCGAGGCAGTCCCAAAAATAAGTCAAGGGCTGGGTAGCGCTGATCGGCAGCCAGCGTTCTAGTGCTAGCGGGCGCAGTTACGCTTGTAGGTTGCATACGCGCATAGCTGTCCTAGGTGCAGTGCTGGGCACGCGTCGAGCGCATTTTCTTTAAATAAATCGTGTGACAGTATCGGTTTCGCACTGCGTGATAGCAGTTTTTGCTCGGGCTGGTCTAGACCGAGGCTTCAGCACGTATTTGCCGCTTACGCGCCCGAGGAAGCCCGGCGCCGAGACCATCATGATGCACTGATTTGGTGATGTCATCGGAGTGATTTAAAAAAATTACCGGCAGACCCCATGCGATCGCTGGCGAAGATGCTTTCTTGCTCTGTGCTTCTTGTAGCTGCGCGATTGGACGTAGACGCTGTGGTGCGCGCGTTGGGGGAGCGCCACCCCGGAGGTGTGTTTGTGGACCCTGAGGGCCCGCTGAACATTCTGTGCGGGCATCCTCTGCTTAATAACGACATGGTTACCAAGAAGCGCAAGTACGCAGCGCTGGTGCGCACGGCGTACAGCTACACGAGTGATGCGAGCGAGCTCAAGTCGGAGTACACCAGAGATGTGCGGAATGATGGTATTCGTGAGCTGGGCAGCAGTACCGCTGCGATGCAGTATCTGAAGGCGTATTACAAGGCGCTTGAGGCCATGTTCACAGTCGTCGATGGTGCAGCGGTTGTTAATGAGGCTGTGCAGACGACGTTCCTCCGTTGCCTCACGCCCGAGAAACGTTTGAAGCTCTATGCGGTGCTTCTGGTACTCGCTGGCGGCGGCGACATTCGCGTTATGACGCAAAGCCATGAATCCGATGGCTGTGAGGCGCATTACCGGGTGTGTTTCTTCATTGCAGATACGAATAAAGCTCTGCTTGAGCTCTACTTAAACCCGGTGGAGGACGACGATGCTTCGGCGGTCTTTCGCTTCTTCGGCAACTACGGCGGCAACAAGGTGGGTGAGGTCGAGTCCTACGGTCTCCACTATACAGACAGCCCGAGCTTCCTGATCCAGGCGTATCTCAGTGAGTCCATCGAATGCGAAGAAGATGCGGTGGAGGTTTTTAAAGGTGCCCGCGAGATTCTCGTAAAGCTACGCGATGGCGGCTTCAATGGTAAGTCATTATGGGAGCGCTTCTTTACCGATAGCGGGGAGCTTGCGTGGACTTACGGGCCAGGCTATGCTGCGATCTCGGAGATCCATAGGGATATCGCCAACACTTGTTCTACTTTCTCGCAGAACGCCCAGCCGCAGCAAGGTTGTTGCGCGAATCTGCGCGCGATGGAAAGGATGGGTAGACTTTTGCCCAGAGTCACCGGTCATTATCAGCACCCTGACTTCCTCAAACTGTGCTGCAGTCTCTGCTTTGATCCGGTCACCGGTAGCTGCAGCGCCGAGCGTATACGCAGCGCGGGAGTTAATCCATCGGAAGAGTTCATTGAGATGCTTTGCAAGCGGCCCGAGCTCTTCGACTTCTCTTCGACCTATGACGACTGGGAGGGTGTGATGTACGCTCTGCAGGTAGATTTATTTGAGAGCTCGCCGCAGCAGGCCGATCTGGTACGGTTCGACGGCTTTGGTAGACTAGAAAAAGATTTGGGCAACTATCTGATGGTCCTTGCAAAGCTATTTGGGTTCTCTGCAGATGACATGAACGAGCTGAGTGAACAATTGCTGAAAGCAGTGAAGAAAGTGCGTGGTGGGCGTTCCTGTGAGGATTTAAACGCTTGCATCCGCGTTCTGCTCGATAAGTACTCGCTCATGCGCGTCTGTGGTGCTACGTGCGTCGGGCTCAAGGCCCGCGATGGAAGGCTTTGTGGTACGCTAAGGCTTGAGTTCGGCTTGCGTCAATGTGCGGACGCTCCATGCGTGTTCCATATCGAGCTTGTGGTTACGGAAAGGGATGCGAAGTTTTATTACAATCCGCAGTCCTTCGTGCTCAGCGATGACAAACGCGCGTCTCTCGAGGCAATGATTGAAGAGCTGCCCGCATGGAGTGAATCTTCGCTCAGCGCGTTGCTCTGGGGGTGCGTCAAGCGGTTCATAGGCAAAAGCGACTGCGAGCTTATGCCCGACTCATCCGCTGCGTTTGCGTTTGCATCTGATGACCCGCTGAAGATCTATGTTGCACTGAACGAATGGATGGAGCGCAGTTCCATGCAGTCCTATGGCGAGGTGCTGGCTGCTGCGGATCATCTGCTGCCCCTGTTTGAGTTGCATCTAGATAATATCCGAAAGTGCGATGAAGCAGAGCGTGAGGCGCAGCTCGAGCATTTTGCTAGCGGTCCGCTCGTGGCTGTGATCGACAATATTCTTGGCAACGCTATACTCAGCGATGAAGCGGCGCGGAGGCCCCTCTTCAACATTCTGCGCCACTGCGTCAACGAGCGTGCTAAGCTCTTCCCGAGTATCAGCCTGCCCGAGGGCAGCTATCCGCGCATGTACAAGAGCCTGTATGGGTCTGATGCTGAGTCCTCTCTTGCTTGTCTAGCTCATTATGATGTGCCCAACATGCTGCTGGGCCAGCTGAAGCTGCGCGCTGTAGCTGGGCTGTCCAAAGAACAGCGGGCGGAATTCTGCGAGCGGAGCGCCGAGTTTGTCGCGGAGCCGTGGCGTGACCTTGTCCACCCTGTGCTGGCGACGTTCTTCAGGCTCGAGGACGCAAAGGGTATGGAATTTTTACGGGAGCACTGCTTGCCCAAGCATGGCGATACTTCGGAGGAGGGCTATTGCAAGAAGGCTTTCTGGATCTCCCTGGCATCTTGCGCGTCACCGGCAATCTATCACAATGCGATCCGCGAGGCGTGCAACTGTTGGGCGGATCCCCTTTGTGAGCTTCCTGGCAGTGTTCTTGCTTTCTTAGCTCTCCAGAAGATTCGCAAGCCGGAGCCTTTGTCGATGGCGCTGCTCAACGAAGTTTTTTCCAACAGGCCTACGGAAAGCCGTTACCAGGCAATCACGCGTATTTTTGAAATATACGCGGGCACGAGCACTGATTATGAGGGCATACGAGAGGTATTGCAAGCGTATCGTGAAAGGATCTCTGTTGAAAGAACTGTCTACGATAACTTTCTACGTGCAAGATCCGCTGTACTAATCAGGTGTTACGATGACCACTGCTCAGCGTTGTTGGAGATGAAACAGTATCAGGCTTTGCTTGAGGTTGCGGCTGCGGATCCGTTAAAGCACCACTTGTCACGTTTGTCGTCGCGCAATGGTATTTTTGTCGATCGCTACAAATACTGGAACGAGGTTGCGAAGACGAATGAAACACAGGGTGTGGTCTCTGATTCTGCGCCGTCGCATCCAGCTGAGAGCCAAGTCGGGGATCAGTAGTAAATTAGTTGCTACAATTTTATGTTTGCATAATATCGTATTTGTGTATAGGAGTGCGGCCGCTATTTAAACCACCTCGCCACTAGCCTCGTAGCCCTTTCATGGCCTCGTGCGTTTTCTGGATTGTCGCACCGGAAGGCTGCTGCCCGTACTTGCTGGCGTATTTAGGCATTTGGAGGCGGAACAGCGCGGGCTGAATGGAGGGGCCCGAGACCTAAACGGTGGTTAATCAGCTGAAGCAGATGCGTCAGATGTTTGACGGCCGCATTTACTGTAGTATTGCATGTCACCTTTCCGCGCCGCAGAGACCAACAGATATAAGACTTTTGAACAAGTCGCTGAGCTGCGTGAAGCTATACGTTTTATCGCCGCTGTCTGTTATATTCCGGGACGCTAGCTTGTGTGCCTGGCACCTCAGAGTCGTAAAATTTTTGAAAAACTGGACGGTTGAGCTCGAGATGCTGTCTGGTAGCAGCGCGTGCTCGATGCAGCAACCGCTGGTAGGAGCTGCACAGTGACATGTTTGTGCATGAGAAATACCTACCGCAATACAGCTGCACTTTTGAATTCCAGTATATTAGCGCACAACCGGCTCTGATCAGATGACGTCATCTTTGATTTAAAAATATTTCGCCGCAAGGCCCCACATGCGAGCGCGACGATGCCTAACGGTGTTCATGCTTGCGGGGGTCTTCGTGAGCGCGCGTATTAGCACCTCTGAGATTATAAGCGCACTGGAAGAGGAGTATGGAGCAGGCGAGTACGTAAATCCTGAAGGCCCGCTCAATATTATGCGTGGACATCCCTGTGTCAACAACGGCATGATTGCGAAGCAGCGCAAGTACGCAGCGCCGATGCGTCTCGCCTACAGTTGCACAGGCGATGGGAGTAGAGGGAACCGCACTTACACGAGAAACGCGGACGAGGACGAAGTTCGGGGTCTTTCTGCCGACAATGAAGCGATGGTGTACCTATCGGAGCATTACAGAATTCTGAAATCCATGTTCACGATCGAGCGTGATGTTGTGGTCGTTGATCAGAGACTCGGGGCGCCGTTCTGCAAACTGGTTGGACGCAAGCATGTGGAGCTGTTGGCAGCGCTGCTGGTGCTTGCTGGCGGAGGGGATATTCGGTTGGGCCCTGGCGGCAACGGCTGCACAGATGGGGATGAGGGAGCGACGTCTCTCGCTGCACACGACGCGGTCACGGGTACGTTCGTGCATGTGCTAGGTCTGGAGTCTGCAAATAGCGCCACCCTGGAAGTTGTGAAGTTCTTCGTCAAATACGGCGGCAACAATGCAGACCAGGTCGCCGGCTACGGGCTCCACTACACCGACAGCCCGAGCTTCCTGATCCAGGCGTACATCTGCGAGTTCATCGGCAGCCATCGTGCCGCCATGCAGATCTTTGAGGCTGCTAAAGAGATCGTCGCAAAGCTCCCTGCAGGCGACCCTAGTGTACAGCTGAGGTCGCGCCTCTTCACGACGGACGTAGATTATGTCCGTGGGTATAGGGGCATAGCAGGATATAGCGGACTTGTAGAAGCAGAGGTAGCATTTAGCGGAGTGCAGCCCGCGCTGCTCAGGGACTGGTTGAGCATCGATTATGGCGAGCATAGCGCTGCGAGCGATCCCAAGCGCATAATCTCAGCATTGCTCAAGCTGTGCCGTTGCTTGAGTATGAATCCGGCTGTAGAGCGTTGGCTCGATCGGATGTTACTCAATCCATGGCTCATGCTGCGAAATGAATTTAGAGGATGTGTGAGCGCAGCACGTGAGGTATTACGCTCCTTCAACATGACGGGAGTTGTCCGCGCGAATCTTAAGGATACTCTCGTGAGAAGATACAGAAATATTTTTGAGGTGGCCATGGAATCGGAACGCAGGACTACAACGGGTTACAGTAGCGCAAACATCTCCACTGTGCCTTTGACCGATCCCAAGGACTTTCTGGTGGTGCTCGCACGGGCCCTTGGCGAGTCTGAGGAGAAGCTCCGGTCTCTGCAGCAGCTGCTGAAGGAGGCCTTGAGTGATACAGGCGACACTTCCATTTGCTCAAAAATCAGCGACAGAGTGAACGAGATGCTACGTAAATTCTCGTCTGTGCGAGCCAAGGCCTATTTCGATGTTTGCACACCGCTTGATGGAGCACGTTTCGGGATGCTCTGGTTTTCCATTTGGCCAAACTATGATGGTGTAAGAGGGCAGTACACCATAAAGCTGGTCTTCAAGCCTGAGAAAGTCGAGGTTGTGTACGTGTCTCAGAAGATCAGCCTAGATGACGAGCGGCATGATAGATTAGTCTCTGCACTCAGAAAACAAGACCCACCGAGCGATCCCGCGCGCAAATCTACGCAAGGAGCATCAAATGGGCCCTGCGTACCCAGCCTTTGCAGTCTGATCCAAGAAAGCATTGAGCGGTGTCTGGACCCTGCCGCGCATCGAGCACTAGCTGATGCGCACATCGCGGAAGCGTATGCGGCGAAGGATCCGCTGGCGTGCCACATCGCAATCGGCCGCTGGATGGCTTACACGCCGATGCAGTCGCTGGGCGACGCGGTAAGGGCGGGGGATCGGCTGCTTCCAGTGCTGGAGGGTCTTCTGGCGCAGAGCGCGGGTATTAGTAATCCTGCGCAGCGGGCGCTCACTGCCGATAGCCCGGCGGTGGCTCTGTTGGACAACATCCTGGGTAGTGCTACAGCTGTCGATGATACGTTGCGCTTCCTTATTCCTGATGGCCTGCGGCGCTGTGTCGGCGTGCGTACCGATCTTTTCCCGAGCATATTTCCGCCCATGGCTGTACCATTCAATGTGCTGGAATGGGACGAGCCCGCGTACGACTGCTTTACTGCTTGCTTTATGAAGTTTATGATGCGGGAGATGCTAGTTCGCCACGCAGAACTGCGCGCGCGCGATATAATCTGGGCAGCTCGCGACGTGCGAGGCCCATGGAGTAGCAAGGTCTGTTTTGCAGTGGGCAGATGCCTTAAGCTCAGGCACGAAAATAGCATGTGCAGCTCTAGCAGCGCTGCGTCCGATGTTAGCCTCTATAAGCACGATTCCTCTGCTTTTATAGATGTCGCCGGCCGGGCTAAGGCTGCACAGGACGCAGTCATCAAGGCTGCAAATGCCCAGGCGGAAGCGGCTCGGGCCGCAGCAGCCCGGGCTGAGGGTGCCCAGGTTGGACCTGCCCGAGTCGCAGCAGCCCGGGCTGCCGGTGGCGTGGAATTCCTGAAGAAGAGTAATTTTTGCGCAGACGCGGCAAACCTCTGTGCGGCAGCGGCTAAGTGCTTTCTGCCCCGGCACGGAAATGGCATCCCGAGCTTGAGCGGCGACACGCCCGATGCTTGCTACTACAGGTACTCGGTCTTTTTTCTAGTTGCAGGGGCCGCGTGCCCGGCCTTGTACGATCATTACTGTGATATGCTGCGGGATATTTCTGTTGACGTGCGCTGGGGTGACACGTATAGCGTGATAGAGATGTACGTGCTTTTGGAGAGGACGTTCCGAAAGCTTCCCAGACCTGTGCCGCTCTCGCCCAAGCTCGTTGCAGACGTTTTCTCCGGCGGGCCCACTGTTAAACAGGTCAAGTCGCTGCTGCGTATATTCGCACTATTTGCGCGAACGGATCGCGACTACTGTGGTTTGTGCCGTGTATTCAGCCACTTCCGCCGCGTGCTGAGTCCCGAATATGCACGCGCGTTCGTCAAGCTGCTGAAGGATCGAGATGATGCTTACAGAAGAGCGCTCCGTATAATCACATTCCACAGGAAAATCTGGTCTGGTGAAGGGCATGCGCTACCGTATTCAGCATTCATGGACCTGTTGGTAGAGTGTGTCGAGAATGACACGATCCCTGAGCAAATGCTTCTGGAAAGGATCCAGGAATTGCTTGGGGTGAAGGACCTGCTGGGGAAGGAGTCTTCGTGCATTAACTGCTGAAAGCATGCCAGGATGGGGTGAATAAAGTTGATAGCCTCAATTTTTGTCTTTATTATTTGCAGTGTGGGCTGCATTGGGTGGTTGAAACGCACAAGGCATGGGTCTGGAGCCGCCGGCAGGCTCAAATAAACCGAATAAGATACCTTAAACATCATTAGAACCAAGTAGTGTATTGTGAAGAACATGTGTGTGTAATTTTCTGTATTATTATCAGCTGATCATCGTATTTTGGTGTGGCAGAAAGAGTTCGAACGAGACTGATGAGTGGTCTCACAAGTTCAGTGATCGGTATTCAGCATCCAAACAGTGTCATCAGATACTGAATCGAAATGCGCCTGGCAATCCTTGCATCCGGACTTGTATTATTGGGGCTTTTGGCCGCTGCGAAAGAAGTGGTGGGCCTGACACAGGCTCGTACACCGCAAAAACGAGTTGTGAGCACTGTAGTAGTGTCAGATCAGAAAGTGGGTTGCCAGAACGGCGCATCTTTTGGCCAGGAAACAGACGCAGGCAGTCCGCGGGTCAGGTGCAGCAGACAGGCCGAGTGATTAAGTATTGGTGCGATCAGTTTTGAGATCAAACCTGAAAAAGGCGCGGAGAAGCCACCACAGAGACCGGGAAAGCAGTTTAATGGTGCGAGTACATCTATCAAAAATTATCGCGCAGTATTTTGGATATTATTCCAGAGTCCATATTATGGACCTGTGCGGTGAGAGCGCCGTCAGATCTTTATCCAGCTTGAGTAAAAATGGCCGGTGGGTTTAAAATTGATAGGCTAGTATATTGCACGAGAGAGTGCACCGGGTGGTGAATCAGTGCGTATTGCAGCTTGCGCGTGCGCTTGCGACAAGCTTAGAAGTGCCTTGGTGCGTGTGCTCCGGGCGGACCGAGTCCAAGAAAACTTTCTGTTGTGAGCCCCGACAGAGACGAGAGGAACGCCGGCGCCGGGATTGCGCGCCGGTGCGAACGCCGCGGACCACGCCGTGCGGCCGGCAGTCGGGCCGTCTCCTGCGACGCAGCAGGGGGCGCGCAGAAGGACCCGTTGCTGCCCAACGCGGGCTTGATCGTCGAGTGTGAGTGCCGAGGAGCAAGCTGTCCGGCCAGCTGGAGCGTGGAGTGGTCTCTGCCTGTCCGCGCGCTTGGGACTGCCCGGGCAGGCAGCCGCATTGGCTGCATTCTGTTGTTGTCGGGGCGCCTGTGGTGCGTGTCGCCTGGGCACCCCGCGGTGCCACGGCTGGGCTGGTGTGGGCATCGGCCTGGTCGGGCGTTGCTGCTGGAGCTCCCGGCTGTGCTGCGGTTGGCCGGTCGTGGAGCTCTGGTCGGACGCGGGAATCTGCCGGAGCGGCTTCTGCCCGCGCGGCTGCGAGTCTTCCCTGGTGCGCTCTTGGGACGGCGCTGGTGGTCGGTCTGTGTCTGTGCGCGGGCCTGGCCGCCAGTCTGTCAATAAATTATCCTGGTCTTGTTTCTCTTTGGTACTGTGCGGGCTGGTGCTCTGCTGTTGTTGCGGGCGACTCTTTCTGCCTTGGGCTGTGCTCGCTTGTTGGCGCTGGGTGGAGACCCACGCGGCATCCGCTGAAGCGGCAGATCTCAGCGGGTGCTCTTGCAAGCGGGCGTGTGTGTCTGTGCTGCCCGCTGAATGGGCCATCAGCACCAGACTGGCTGGACTGCAAGCCGCGTGGCCCAGGAGCCGCCGGCAGGCTCAAGAAAGCCAGTGCAAGGCCCGCGCGCGTGTCGTTGGACCCAGTAAATTATTATCATGAGCATGTGTAGGTCTCGTATCAGGTTTTTATTAGCGTTGTTATTAGCGGTTAATTTGGGGGAAGGAGACTTGGGGCGACGGCGGCCGTTTTGCAGCACCGGTAAACGCAGAGAGGAAACTGCAGGACTGTCAGAGAAGCACGGCACTGCGGCATCTGATTGTAGTACGGTGTGATCAGTGGCCCGATCAGACTGCGGTGGCCTTTGAGCAGCTCTTCGTGCGTACTTTGGCTCACGAGACCTAGCAGAAAAAGGTGTAAGCTCTGACAAGAGAGTGCAAGAGTGAAAAGCGAGTGGGAAAAGCCGAGGTAACACCAGACCAAAGGACAAACAGCTGGACTGAGAACCTTTTGATCAGTAAACAGGTGCACGTGGTCTTAGAGCTTGGCGGCGCAGGTATGCTGAGTAATTGCACATCGAAACAGGTATTTTTGAGATTTAATATTCAAGAGCGCGCAGGAAGCTGGTAGAGAGCAGGGAAAAATAGTTTAAGAGTGTAGAAACATACCACAAAACTGATTGATTGTGAAACTGGCATCAGCTCGGGCTCCCTGCGTTTGATCATTTTTCTCGACGCGACTTTCCGCCTGTGCTCAGAGAGTCTGGCAAAAGTTTTGGAGAAAAATCCCTAGTGTCCTTAGACAAAAATTTGAATCAGAACTCTGGGACAGTACTGGGGCGACCGAGACTGATAAAAAACAGTAACACAAGCAGAAAGCCGTTGAACTAACTAACGAAAACAAGTGGAGGTGTTTGGAGGCGGAGCGGCAGCACGGGCACGTATCGACGGGTGCACCTGCTGGATTTTGACCTGAGACTTGGCGGTCACTCTGCGGTGTTGTTGTTGTGTGGTGTGTGTCGCGGTGCTGTTCCCTTGTGCTCTCGTGCGCTGCCGGTGTGTTTTGCGCGTTTTCCTGCCCGTTGTGGCGTGTTTTGCGCCTGTGCAAAGTTTTGCGTTGGGTAGTGCGGGAGCACTGCGGACTGGCTAGGCTGGCGCACTGGCTGGTGCTGGTGCTGGCTGGCGGGCGTTGTTAGCGGGCACTGCGGTACGTGTGTGCATGCGGGTTTGATTTTTTGAGTATTGGTGGCGCAGTGGGGAGCATTTGTTGTGGCTGGCTGGAGGGCGCAGGTTCGAGTCGCGGGCAGGCGGTTCTGGCAGTGGCGCTTGCGCAGCGGTCCCAGGCGGCCGGTAGGGCGGCGCATCGGCCGAACGGCAGCACGGGCCGCGGGGCCCCAGAGCCGCCGGCAGGCTCAGAAGCCAATTGAAGTACTGCGCGCGCTGCTGGGACCCAGTGAATTATTATCGTGAGCATAGTCTAGTTGTTTTGCCGCAGCTTGATCGGCCGGAAAGACTTGTCAGTGGCGAGAGTTGCCGCGTCGAAGCATTGGCAAGTGCCGAAAAGTGGTTGTAGAACAGTCGGAAAGCTGTGCTGTTGCTGTGTTTAATTATTGTGCAGCGTGTTCGGCGGCCTGTTCGGGCTGTCTCGATCGGTGTGCAGCTGCACGCGCGTGCTTTGGCCTTTGAGCCTTGGCGAAGAAAGGTGAGAGCCTGACAGGAGAGTGCAGAGCAGAAAAGCGAGTAGTAAGAGCCGAGGCGACGCAGGATCGGAAGACAGACAGCCAGAGTGGAGTACTTTTTGATCAGTAAACAGGTGCACGCAGTCTCAGAACTTGGCAGCGCAGGCAGGCTGAGGAACTGAGCATCAAAACGGGTATTTTTGCAATTTAAGTATCAAAACAGTGCAGTAAGCTAGTAGAGAGCAGGGAAAAATAGTTTAACTGTGTAGAAACGCACGACAGTACTGATTAATCATTAAACTGGCATCAGCTTTGGGTTATTGCGGCTGGCCGGGCTTCTCGACTGCGACTTTGCGCCTTGTATCCAGAGAGTCGGTCGAGGTTTTGAAGAAAAACACCCAGTGCTCTTGAACAAAAATTGGAATTGGACATTTGGAACAGTACTAGAGCGACAGAGACCGGTAAAAAATAGTGGGAAGGACAGAGAACCGTTGAACAAACTAA
The DNA here is from genome assembly GCA_023647555.1 of Pancytospora philotis. NCBI lineage: Eukaryota > Fungi > Microsporidia > Pancytospora > Pancytospora philotis. Next base: position 74,004 of record JALRLY010000262.1, read on the forward strand.
CGAAAACAAGTGAAGGTGTTTGGAAGCGTTGTGGCAGCACGGGCACGTATCGACGGGTGCACTTTCTGTATTCTGACCTGGGCGCCGGTGGTCGCTCTGCATTGTTGTTGCAGTGTGTTGCGTATCGGCGTGCTGTTCCCGTGTGCTCTCGTGCGCTGCCGGTGCGTTTTGCGGCTTTTGCTGCTCGTTGTTGCGAGTTTCTGTGCCTGTGCAAAGTTTTGCGTTAAGTGGTGCGGGAGGCCCGTGGACTGGCCTGGTTGGCGCACTGGGTGGTGCTGGTGCGGGCTGGGTGGCGTTGTTGGCGGGTATTGTGGCGCATGTGTGCGTGCGGGGGCGACTCTACAGCTCCGGTGGCGCAGTGGGGTGTCTGGGTCGCTGTGCTGGAGGCCGCGGGTTCGAGTCGCGGCCGGACGGTTCTGGGCGGCTGCGG
>JALRLY010000243.1:0-43836 GCA_023647555.1 Pancytospora philotis
GCAGGACCAATCTATGCACACTCGTGTGTACGATGTGGGCTAGAGCCCAGGTGTTTATGCTGGGCCTAAGTGGCCGTTTTTGGAGCATTCCAAGCTCCCTTTTTGAGCCGCTCTGGTCCAGTACTGACGGTACGACCCGAAGGGAGATGCACCCACAAGCTGCACCGACCTGAGCCTCTTTCAATAAACATTTATTATTATTACTAGTTTATTTGTTATAAGACGCACTCTCTATGTGCGTACTCCTTCTCACTGATGCGTGCGCCGGACTCGAGCACCCAGTCCTCGACGTCGTCGCGCCACACCTTCTTCAGCTTCTCGCCGCACACGACGCACTTGGGCGCCTCGCGTGCCCACACGAGCACCTCGTTGTCGCCGCACACGCTCAGATTCAGCTTGATCGGGGCCGCAGTTGTTTTGCTGGTGAAGAACTCGCGCTGCAGCACCGCCTTCTCGTCCAGGGCGCGGGTCTTGCGCCGGTGGTCCTCGATGTGCACGCCGAACACGGCCGTCGCCGCGGCCGAGAAGCGCAGGCCGCACAGCTTGCACTGCAGCGGCTCGAAGAGGTACGAGGGGTCGCGGGGCGTCGCGAGATCGGGCTCCCGGGCGGCGGGTGCTGGCACAAAAATGTGTTTGGAAAAAACAGATCTGGGTGTGTTAGTACAATTTATTCTCTCTGCCTCAGCCGTGCTCTGAGCAGAAGAATTCTTTGTGGGCTCCCTGGCGCTCTTGCGCCCCGCTTGCGTTCTGCTCTCTTTGATGGGCTGGGGGATCTGTGGCTCCTCCTCGGCCGCGGGTGTCTCCTCGAAGCTGCCGATGCCCGGTATGAAAAAGTCGCCGCCTTCCTGCGAGTTGTCGCTGGGGGCAAAAAGCGGCAGGCCGCTGGGGCGCGCCCGCTTAGGCGGCTCGCCGCCCGTCGCTGCCCGCCGTTTGCTGAAGAGCCCCGCGCCCGCGTTGTCGAACTCGCCATCGACGAAGTCCTTGGCCGGATCGTCGGCCGGCTCGGCATGCGCTCCGAGCTCCTGGAGATCCCCCGACTCGCTGTAGCCGCTGATGCTGATCGTACCGTCGTCCTTCATATCGGATGAGTGCATGTCCCCCTCGGTGTCTTGCGCGTCCAGCCCGGGATAGTCGCATGTCCTTCCATCCCCCGACATTCTGGGCGAAAAATTCTGTCCATAAAAGCCTGGGGCTGTGGGCACCAACGACAAGCAGAATGGGCGGTTCGAGAGCATCGGCGATTGTGTGTGCATGCGCAAGCTTATTTGTAATACTAAGTTGCTGGCTTTATGCTCATTCTAGTGCGAGTTTTCTTAAATGCACAAATCGACGCAGTAAATCAGTTACTTTCATATCTACTTGCACAAACAACCGTTAATCATAAAAAGCGGTAAATTTAATAGCTAATACTTTATTATAGAAACCTATCCGACATCTATCCAGATTTTTCCATGCACAGCGGTTATACACGGCCACGCGGCGCACAACAGCCGCTGAGGGCCGCATCTGCTCAGCGCTCCCGCTTATTGAGGAAATTCTCCATCTTCTTTGCCAGCATCCTATTGAAGTGCCTTTTGTCGTAGAAGTCTATCATGTAGGAAATCTCTGTGTCGGCATCGGAGGAGTTGTCCATCGTCGAGTACCCGTCGTTGAACGGGGAGGCATAGCTGCTCGCTTCCTCGATATCAGCGCTTCCTTTCTTCCTGGTGCCGCTGTCGTCCACGATGGCATGCGTGGCCTCCTCGTCGTCCTGGAAGTACTGCGAAATCCTGCCCAGCCGGGAGTCCAAGTCGTCGTAGAAGCTGCTCGTGCTGTTTTCCGCCGCCGCGGGCTTCTCCTCCTCCATCGACGAGTAGGTGTCGTCTCTCGCGCGCAGCACGGAGCGCGTCAGCCGCTTGTTTTCCGTCGAGAGCTGGCTGAGCGATGTATTGGCGTGCTTAGAGACCGATGCGCTGCGCAGCGACTCGACGGACTCCTGTTTGATATCAGTTTCTGCGACAAGCGGGCGGCTCGCCGAGTGGCTGCTCTTGCTCTTGCGCTTGCTACTCTTCTCCTTGGCCGCCGGCGTCTCCGGCACAGGAGCGGCTTCAGATTTATGGCGCGATGACTTGCGCTTCTCCTCCTTGCCCTTCGTATCGGCCTCCTTGCTCTTCTTCTCAGTCTCTTTGCTCTTCTTCTTTGTCTTTCTGACCGGCGCCGGCGCCTCCTCGCTGCTTTCTGTTTCAGAGTGCTGGCGGCGCGTCGCCTCGTCCACTTCAGCAGCGCTCCCGCGCTTCTTCTTCTCCAAGCGCGAGCTGCTCTTGCCGCGGCGCTCGCGCTTGGACCGCTTGCTCGACTCTCTGGGCTGCTCTTCGTCCTTGTTCGGCTTGGACAGCAGCGAGGCGGTGCTGACCTCGCTGACGAGCGCCGTGTCGTCCGTCTGCAGCCGGCGCACCGACTTCGGCTTCGCGCCGCAGCAGAACGCCTTTTTGAACGAACTGCACAGCCATCCTGCCTCCGCCATTCGCGGCGGGTCTCCGGCTGCTTTAAAAGCCGCGATCCAATAGGACCGGCCTATGGGCGCACCGGTTGCAAAGCGACCAATCATCAAAAAGGGGAGGGGCGATGCGGTCAGAGCGGCGATAATCAGACAGTTGGCACATGTATGGGCCGATGTGTTCGATCTACATAGGGTTGATACCTAGCCGAGCGGGCTTAATAGCGCTGCAGACAGCCATCCTTTCAGACTAACCTTTTATCGTTAACTAAAAGGAAACAGCATTAAGCTGAGCACTATACTGGTCTGTACGCCAGTAATACTACGCAAACTGCATCTCGTCCATCTCCATTTAGCACAGTTTTATCGTTCACTGGCACCGGCCGGGCTTGTACAGCAGGCGTTACACACCAGCCAAAAATTTCCCCATGTTTGAGATTTCCTTTGCGGAGCACTCGATACCGAGCGTTGCGCTTGCAGCCATCGTCGGCACGAGCATTTTCTATGTGCACGACGGCGCCCTCTGTGTCTACCACGTAGACAGCCGCGAGTCCAAGGCCATCGCGCCCGCACCTGGCGCCCAGCAGATCTTCGCTGTCGGTAGAGTGGTCTGCGTGGTCGCGGGGAGCACGATGCGCCGCTTCCGGTCCACGCTGCAGGGTGCGATGCAGCTCGAAGACGCCATCCTGTCCGGGACGCCGACTGCGGCGCGGGCCTTTGCGGACGGAGCCGTTCTGCTGTACGACGGCTACCTGGAGCTCTGCCGCGGGGAGGGCGCCTGCAAGAAGCTGGACTACAGCGCCGCGCTGGGCAGGGGAACGGTGGTCGATGTGCAGATCGCCGGGGAGTACAGCTATTTGCTGAGCAGCAGCGGCAAGCTGTACCGCTGCAAGAACATCTTCAGCACGGAGGCGATCAGCGTGTTGCGCGAGATGACCGTCATGCCGGCAGGCAGCAGCAGCGTCTTCAAAAGCTTCACCATAGTCGATAGCTCTTTGTTTGCGTGCAGCGACGACACGGTCCATTGCTTCAGGATCCACGCGCTGTCGCTCGTTTTGAGCTACACGCTGAAGGGCAGCGGCCGCCTGTTCGGCAATCTGCTCTGCGGCGAGGAGGTGGTGGAGCTGGGCAATGCGCCCTACAAGTGCCTGCCGGACAGACTGTACGGCTACAGCGACGGGGTAGGCCTTGCTGCCGGCCGCGTGTACTTCTTCAGCAAGCCCAGTGCCATACCGCCCAGCACGCCGAGCAACGACGCGTTCACGCCGCTGCCTGTCACAGAGGTCACTGTAAATCCCAACGACATCCCGGCCCCGAGCTACATCACCGACGCGGCCGTGCTCGCGAGCTACAAGGAGCTGCTCGCGCGCATCAAGCAGCACAGCGTGGTCGCTGCCAATGTCAGCCGGCTGAGCGACAGCTTCGCGCCGCGCGTCAGCGAGGTGCTGGAGCACAAGAGCAGGATAGACGCGGAGGTGCGCGGCATGACGGAGCGCATCGAGGGCTTCCGCGCGAGGATGGCGAGTATTCTTGACAGGGCGCGGCGCGCCATGCCCAGGGAGGATGTGCTGGCCTTCGACCGCAACCTGGGCACGCTCAGGGAGATGCTCGATGCGTTCGAGCTGGGCGACATCAAGGAGGCAAAGCGCCGCCTGCAGGCCCAGAACACAGTCCTGAAGAGTAAAATTATAAAGTAAATGAGGAGATTCTGTGCGTTCAGTAAATTTACTATTCATGGCATTATTTAAGAATATACTGCATTTTTGATTGCTTATAATCAATTTTCCGTTTGTTACCGTTTGCTATAGCATCGCACATAATCAATGAAAAATTTTACTCCATGTTGGTGCCGGTTACACTTTCAAGCTTGCTGTGCGTTGCGCAGTTTGCGGGCGCCGCTAGCAACGTTGAAGAGTCCAGTTGCGCTGGACAGTGCGAGCGCGCCGACGGAAGCGATGGATCTTCCGCGGATGCCGATGCTCAAAGCGCTCTTGGATGCCCGGATGATATTTTTGCGATCGAGCAGCAGTACGCAGCGCTGGTGTGGCTAATGCATAATAGCATGTTCCAGCAGAGTAGTGTTCTTTGTGAATGGCAGGTGCGCTACAAAGAGTTAGCCGAGAAAGCACTTTTGGTTCGTCTGTGGAAGGTGTACGTCCCCACAACGGAGTTTATTAAGATGCACGACGAAGATGTCTCGCAGTACGTCAGAACAATACGCGAGCGGGACTATGTGTGGACCACGGCGTACAGAAACACGGAGGTGAGAGAGCAGTACTTCGCGTTCGTCCGCGATTTTATGGACGGCTTTTCTAAGATCTGTGCTAGCCTGCAGCGCCACTACCCGTCCGAAAGCGGCAGCCCCGTCTTTGCATTTGCTAAGCCGGACGTAGCGGACTTTGCGCGCTGCCACTCCTCGGACTTCGCAGAGCTCACTGGCTCGCTCCTGAGCTATTTTGAGGAGCGCATTGAGGCATTTGCTGCTTTGCGCGAACTCCACAGTGGCAACCCACGCGAGCAAAACGATCTGCTCGCGCGGATCGGCTTTATCGGCACGGGGAGTAAGAGTCTGCTGGGGTGCTTCAGGGCCTGCTCCGATGCGTTCCTGGCTATACACGACTCGATTTACGACCTGTACATTGCCAGGGATAAGATTATCGCGGATTACGCCGATAAATGCTGTGAGAAGTACGAAAACAGGAGCCAGTACGAATGCAAGATCGATGTTGCCGCTAAAATAGCACTTCTGGGAGATGTGCTCAGCGAGTACTACGAGAAAGCCGACAAAGCTCTGGATCAGGCAGCCTCCCTGTGCACTGTGCTTACAGTCGCAGCCCCCACGTGGAGAAAAAAATTGCCCAGAAAATCCAACAAAACAGCCGAAGAAACCTTGAGTGCGGCAGTGCTGCCGCTTGAGATGTCCGCTTCTGAAAAAGCCGTACAGAGGGAGACAACCATGGCCAAGTCCTACTTCCAGGATGTGGTGCAGATGATCTACCACCATTCGCAGCATCTCCTCAAGAGCACCGACGATTGGGAGGCCATGTACCTGGGACTGGCCGATGCCGGCTGCGGCGTATTCACGGGCAGCGAGCACGCAGATCGCCTCGGCGAGCCGGCGGGCTTCCACAGCAACCTGGAGATGTTCTTCGAAAGGGACTACATTGGAACGGGGATCCAGCAGCGGCATTACAAGCCCTTCTGCAACGGAACCCTCGTGATGTTTAGCGAGCTTTGCCGGCACGTGCTGCGGGCGTTCGGCCTGGACTGCAAGGTGTTTCTGGCTGAAAACGGCGCCGCGCCCAATCCTTCGAAGTTCCCTCTTGCTCACTTTCCTCGCGCAGCGCTGGAACACGTTGAAAAGTGCATGGGCGAGCTCGAGGAAAAAGTGGGGGCGCGCGAGCTGCTGCTCAGCGATGGGAGCGTGTTCCGTCTCGACAGCGTTGGGCTGGACAAATCCGCTGAAAACAACAACCTGCTGGCGATCATCGATGCCTACCTAAAAGCGCTGAAATCGTTCCACGACTGCTTTGAGACCCTTCAGAGCGGCAGAGAAGCGATCAAGGCCGAGTACGAAGAGTCTTGTGCCAAGTTTGCGCGCGACTGCCCGGGGAAGCCGCTCGACGTCCATGCGAGGATCAAAATTGTCACTGGAATCGTCACAAAGTTTTTCCACGGTCCGCGGGACGCGATCAGACGCGCGTGCCGTCTGTCCGACGATATGATGGAGAGAAACAGCTTCTCCAGAGATCAAATCGCCCGCACGCTGCCGCTTCACGCTGAATAAATGGAGTTCTAATCGTTTGTCTTTTTACGTAATAGCACGCACCACGCAGCATCCACTGCAGCGTCTGTTGCGCGGCGCACGCGCTAGAGTCAAAATAGGGCGCTACCGGACGCAAAAATCGAAAAGGGGCCCGCAAATCAGCAACCTGTTGCTATAATACGGTAACAGCCACGAACGCCCGCTCCCGCGCGCCCCACGGGCCGCCCAACGGTTTCAGAACTGGCAGCAAGATTTTTAGCCCATTCGATGCGGTCCGACAGCTCTGCTGCAGAAATTGAGGGGGCATGCGAAATGTGCGGGAAGGCCGCGCCGCGGATAAAGTGCGGCGAGTGCGGCGAGCATCTGTGCAACGACACCAGCAACGGGATCTCGCACGCGGTGTACCACCTCGTGAAGCGGCAGCACCGGAGCATCCTGCTCGACGGGTGCGCGGCCAAGTGCGCGGAGTGCGGCGAGGGCAACGTGTTCCGGCTCGTGCACGCGGTGGACCGCGCGCGCGGCGGCGACGCCTTCTACTGCTCGGCCTGCCGCGACTCTCCAACGATCATCAGCAACAAAATTTTTGTAATTTTGGACTCTGCTGTCTCTGCTGCGAAGCTCGACCGGGGCGCTGAGGCGGGCGAGCGCGGGCTGCCCAAGATGCGGCTGCGCTTCGACGCGCAGTCGTACGTGGACACGTTCATACCGCTGGTGACGGCCGAGAGCATGAAGGAGAAGGAGATCAAGGAGTCGATGCGGCAGGAGAACGTGACGCTGCGCTTTGCCGACCGCTTCTGCTTCTTTTACTTCCGGCGGCTCAACAACGATCTGAAGATCAACATTGGCGACGAGATACGTTTCAGCCACAAGTCCGGCGCGTCCTTCAGCGGGTTCATCAGCGACGACCAGTTTTCCGAGGAGCTGCGCGTTGAGATCGATGCGCGCTCTGTGCGTGGCGATGGCGGCGCCGGGATCGGCGGCCTGCCGCACACCGGATACGTGGTGGAGTACGTGTGGCGCGCCGTCTGCTACGAGCGGATGTGCTGGGCGCTGAAGAAGCTCGCGCGCGACAAGAAGAAGAGCGAGATTTTCAGCTACATTCTGCGCGGCCGCAAGGAGAAGGCCGGGGAGATCGACATTCTCTCGCCGCCTGGCTTTTACGCGCTGAACGAGTCGCAGGAGGTTGCTGTCAAGGCTGCGCTGACCCGCACGCTCACGCTCATCCAGGGCCCGCCCGGGACCGGCAAGACGATGGTTTCTTCTGTGATTGTGTACAACGTTGTGCGGCTGCTGAAGAAGAAGGTGCTTGTTGTGGCGCCGTCGAACACCGCCGTGGACCAGCTGGCGCTCAAGATCAACAGCGCTGGTCTGAAGGTGCTGCGGATCATGTCGCGGCGGCGCGAGACGAGTACGAACGAGACGGACTTTCTGTCTCTGCACACGCTGCTCAAGGAGTTCGATGATACCGATGCTGCGAAGCACGAGCTGATCAGATCGGCCGAGGTTGTGTGCTGCACGTGTGTCACCGCCGGTCAGAAGCTCTTCAACCGCTACAACTTCCCGTTCGTGCTGATCGATGAGGCTGTGCAGTCCACCGAGCCGCTCTCGCTCATTCCGTGCGTTTACGGCGCTACGAATCTTGTGCTCGTTGGCGACCACAAACAGCTCGGGCCCACGATCCTTAACAAGGAGGTGGTGCGCGCCGGCTACAAGCAGAGCCTCTTTGAGCGGCTGCTGCGCATCGGCGTATCGCCGTACATGCTCTCCGTGCAGTACCGCATGCATCCTGACCTTTGCCAGTTCCCCTCTGAGTACTTCTACGGTGGGCTGCTCAAAACGGGCATGTCTCCGAACCGCTGCCTCAATTTCCCGAGCAATTTCTTCTACGTGTCCAACGGCAAGGAGGAGATCAGCCAGAGCGGCACTTCCTTCATCAACAGGGCCGAGGCCGTGCTGGTGGAGAACATCATCAGGTACCTCTTTAAGAACGGTGTGCTGGAGCAGCAGATCGGTGTCATCACCCCGTACGAGGGCCAGCGCTCCTACATCCTTTCCAAGATATTCGCGAACGAGCCGGGTAACCTCGAGATCTCCAACGTGGACGGCTTCCAGGGCCGCGAGAAGGACTTCATCATTGTCAGTCTCGTGCGCAGCAACACCTACCAGGGCATCGGGTTCGTGGCCGACAAGCGCAGGATGAACGTTGCGCTGACGCGCGCCAAGCACGGGCTTGCGATCGTGGGCAACCCGTTCACACTCTACAAGAACGAGATGTGGGCGAATCTGCTCGACTGGTACGATGCGCGCGGCTCGATCTTCGAGGGACCGGTCGGTGCGCTCAAGAAGATGAATCTCAAGTCGTTCGATATGAAGTCGCTGGTGGATGCGGTGCAGTGAGCTGTGCTTGTTAGCCAAACTAAATAGGATTTATTCATTATTTTCAGTACCATTTTTAGTGCTATGTTAAAATCGATTATGATGGGGTGATTATTGCAATCCAACCTGAACGATTATAAAAATACTCTTCAGGGCTTATCAATAAATACAGCACCATTAATAGCTTAGTATTATGCACTATCATTGCTTGTAAACAGTTTATTAGTTGGACTCCTACAATAATCTACTTGAGAAGGTGGCGCACAAAGAAAACGCGGTCCTTCGAGAGAGCCTCAGAGAACCACTCCGCAGACACTCCAAGACCGATAAGCTCCTCCCTCTTGAGCAGCAGCATGGCCCGGAAGCGCCAGGGGGTGTTGGCGACATCGCAAAAGGCATCGAGGATCTTCCCAGCAACCTCCTTGTCGATCTTATCCATAAAATCAAGATTCCTGAGCAGATGGAACTTGAGCGACGGATGCTTGGCAATGCTTAGCAAGTAGCTGTTCAGCACCGCCTTTCTGTCGCGCGGGGCGTAGAGCGAACGCAGAAATATCTTTGCGAGCTTCTGATCCACGGGCCTGAACGCCTCGGGATTGAGGAAGGCCTGGACAAGGCAGTCGTCCGAGCTGTCGAGGTCCGGTATCTTCGTCGGCGGCACATCTGCGCTCACCTCTATGCTGCTTAAAACAGGCGCGCTGTCCGCGGCAGCCTCCTTGGCTACGACATGCTCGGTGGGCCTGTTCTTGGGCGTGTGCGTCCACTCGTCGCGGATCTCCTCGTCGATGGCGATCCCAGAGTCATCGAAATGCTCGAGAAGGTCGTTGCCCTCCGCACAGCCGTACTCTGCATCGCTGTAGAACACCTCGGCGTACAGCCCGATGCTGCGGAGAACACACTCAGAAATGTCATTGCAGATGGCAGTGATCTTGCTCTCTACAAGCAGCTGGAAGATTTGGAACAGAGCAAGGCTCCGGTACTTTCGCAGGAAAGCAGGCAGCCCCTGCGCCACGAGGATGTAGTTGTCCAGCGATGAGCTGAGATTGGTGAACGTGCCGAGCGCAAAGTTCACAAAGTGCTTGAGCGTGTATGCGTTGCACACAAGAGCATGGCGGTAGAGAAGGCGGGTGTCCTTCGTAGTACCGCTTGCGATACCTTTGCCAACGCCCGGGAGCAGCGCACCCATCGGGGCCTTGCTGCCCTCGATCCGCACAGCCTCTACAAGCAGATTTTTGATCTGCGCCTCGCGGTAGAAGAAAAAGGGCGGATGCTCAAATTTGTTGAGCGTGCGGTAGAAAGAGATGTTGTGGGGGCCGCGCACGTAGGAGAGGAACAGGCTCCTGTCAAACTTGAGGGCCAGGAACGTCGACACGTTCTCGGTGTAGAACCCCTGCTCCTTGCACGAGTGGGCTAGCAGGAGCTGCTTCGCCTGGTCCAGGTGGGACTGCGGCGACACGCTCTTGTTGGCAAGGAAGGGCCGGACGTTCTTCACGGAGTCGCTATCCTCGGCGGCCGCGTCGTCCCCGCCGCCGAAATCGCCGATGCCGATCACGGGCGCCTTCTCATCGCCGGTGCTGGACTCGAAAAAGTCCACCTCCTCGTTCTTAGCCTTGTCGCCCGCGGCCGGGGCGGTCGGCTCGCCCGCGAGCGTCTCTTTGATATCGCTCAGGTCGAACGACTGCGTCTTGGAGCCCTTCGCCATCAGCAGATGCAGCTCAATGAGGTAGTCGTCGGCGCTGGCGTACTGCTTGAACAGCACATCGAAGTGGCTGACCCCGGTCTTCCGGTAGACGTAGTAGATGATATCCACAATCTGCTTGTTGTACAGGCCGATCTCCGGGGTGAGCAGGAGCCCGAGATTCTTGATGTAGAACCGCTCTTCCACTGGGGGCCTCTCTGTATCAGCCGCGGGCGCATCGCCGTGCTCTGGCGCATCCCCTGCGTCTGCGCCCCGCGCCTCCATCGCGCCGCCCAGCAGATGGTCCATCTCGCGGTCCACCGGCGCCTCGCCGAGATCCTCGAGCACCCCGGCCTCCACCATCGCGTAGCACGCAAGGCAGACCGATATGTCGCTGACCCGCACCTCGGCCAGCCTTCCGATGTGCTCGCCGTACTCTCTGATGTTCTTGTAGAAGTATATCAAGTCAACATCCGTGCCGAGATCGAGCTCTTCTACGTCTTTCCTCATCAGCACGGCTCGGCCAAAATTTTTTATTAGGCCGCCGATGGCCGCACGCAGGGCTGTCGCATTTTGATCCATGGGCTTTGTTAAATTGGCTGTGGAGCTGCACTGTTTGTATCTCTATTGTGGCTTATTTGTTAGAGGGTGGGATTACGGCTGAAGTAGCGATGAAAATGGACATGCATGCAGAGATGCTGGGCCATGGCACGGCTGTAACGCGAGCTATTCAGAGTACAATGCTAGCACTGCAACTATAGAAATGCACACTGCGGTGTTTATCTACCTCCAAGCACGTTGCTTTGCAGCAGCTCTTAGTGTGCAGAGCAGATACCCGTGTGGCTGATTAAAAATGATTGCGCTAGTCACTTTTTACTTACAAACTGATTACGACTGTCAATCTGCTCGTAAATCATTTGCTTCGGTATTGATAAGATATTCTTGGCACTGGCAATACTCTCCCGTGCGGAAGAGCTGTGACCGTCATACACAGGCACTAGCAAAGGCAGAATCCGCACCGCTGTGAGTCCGGACCGCTGCATGCCGCGACGACGCCCAGCAAATCCGCCCAGCCCGCTGTATTTCATTGGTGCGCCGCCAAAATTTTATGACCGTTGAAAAGGGCGGGCCGGCCGAGGGGCAAATGGCAGACGGCATCCGCAAGATGCCAGACGCAGCGAATGGGCGGCGCGCGGCTAAAGGGGATGATGCGGACACCGAGAGCGGGCTCGGTAAATCTACGAAGAGCGCTTTCGAGAGGCTGCAGCCCCGCCGCGCGCTTGGCACGGCACCCGCGGAGTTCCATCTGCAGCCGTCGCCCGACTGCGATGACGCATCCTCATCAAGCTCGAGCACAGCCGAGGAAGAGAAGATTTTCAGCTTCGGCAGCCTGCTCAGGACCGGGCCCTTCCAGCTGTTCATGGACACCATCCACTATCCCGGGCAGCAGCGCGACGACAAGCCCGATCTGGCTCTCAAGGCCTATCTGATGTGGGAGCGCAGCAGCAGGAAGCTGAGCTACCAGGACAGGTACTACCAGGCCCTGAACGAGGGTGCAGGCAGCCAGCGCGGCCCGCCGGCCGACGGACTGTGTGCAGATCCCAATCTCTCCTCCGCGGAGTCGAGCGCCTCCGAGCCGCCGTGCGGCCTGAACGGCAACGACCTGAGCTTCAAGAGCTGGTATGTGAAGCTGCGCAGCCGCCACCGCGTCGAGCGCGTCAAAGTCACCGCGTATTTCTACTGGCTGGGATGGTACCTGAAGAAGCATGCGAGCCCCGAGCTTCTGAACAAGCCCTCGTTCCAGATCGCGCTCGAGCTCGGACACGCCTGGAACATGATGGATCCCAAGCAGAAGTCGCGCTGGGCCGCCCTCGCTGCGCGCCATAAACACGCGAAGGGCAAGCACGGGAAGGAGCTCCCTGACTGGTACCATAAGGCGTTTTACTGATGCTGTGGATGCAACGGATTTCTGCGCAGCAGCAAGACCATAGATTATCCCACTATTCAGTATTTATCTGGCAGGCCAGCGATGAATGCGTGCTTGTGAATGCGCGCTTGTGAAGTAGTAAATAAGTTTCAATATTGCATTATCCGTCAGTTTAATAATTCTTTCGAGCCCGTATGTATTTCTATGTTCTTAATGGTCTGTGACTCCCTTCTCTTCGCAACGAGCCTCTTCTATCCGCAGCAGCTCGTTGTACTTGGCGACGCGCTCGCCGCGGCAGGGCGCCCCGCATTTGATGAAATGCACCCCAAGCTTGGCGGCTAGCCCGGCTATGAGCGTGTCCTCGGTCTCGGCGGACCTGTGCGATACCATGAGCTTGCATCCGCTCGCAGTCGCAGCCTGGCACGCGTCGAACACCCCGGATATGCAGCCGATCTGGTTCGGCTTGATGAGCACAGTGTTGAACAGTTTTCTACCGCCAGAGACGTACTTTTTTATCAGCCCCGGGTTCGATACCGTCAGATCATCGGCCACGATGCTTACCTTGCTACCAGCACGGCCGTAAAAGTACGCCCAGGGCTCGGGGTCATCCTCGGCAAAAGGGTCCTCGATGCTGCACAGCTTGGGATATTTTGCGATGAGCGCGGCGTAGTAGTCTGCAAGCGCGTGACCATCCAGCACGACTGCGCCGTCGCTTTCTGTGCAGATGTGGTATGCCCCATCGCGGTAGAAGCTATTGGCGGCGAGATCGAGCGCTATTTCATAGTCGTGCTGGCCTGAGCTGCGCGATGCTGCTTCAAACAGCTCGATGCAGGCTTCGATGGTACGCACCGGCGGCGCGAACCCGCCCTCGTCTCCAACCGAGGTGTGGATCGTGCCGAATCGCTCTGCGATGACCGCCTTCAGTGCCGAGTAGAACAGGACGGCGCACTCCAGGTTCTCAGCGACCGAATCCCTTCTGAATGTCACCATGATTTCCTGGCACCACAGCCCGTTCCCGGCGTGTAGCCCACCATTAATCACATTGAAAAATGGGCGCGGTATCCCGGAGCTTCGGACTGCCAGATGCGGATGCAGATCAGCAGACACTGCGGTGCTTGTGTCCAGCAGCTTGTAAAGGCATGCTGACAGCGGGAGCGTGAAATTTGCCGCATCGGAGATCTCGCAGACGAGAGCGTCGAAGCGGTGCAGGCTGCTGATATCAAAGCTGAGAATGGTGTCTGCATTCTGGTCGATCAAATCGACGATCCGCATCACAGAACGCCCGCCGTACGACCCGCTGCCGTCCAGAACAACCCGTGCCTCGTGGGCACCAGTGGATGCCCCGGATGGCACTGAGGACCGCACGATGCCGTGGGCAGTGTGAAAATCTACTTCCACGGTGGGCTCGCCACGGCTGGTCAGGATCTGTCTCGCCTTTATCCTTGTGACCAGCTCGTGTAGTTTCATTTTGGGTGGGGGAGTGCACCCTCATGTATATTTTCTGAAACAACGCTCATTTTTGAGCGCAATATGCAGCCGTTCTCCTAGCGTGCTGTGCTTGGCGGTACCTTGTCGCTTCGACGCTATTCAATAGGTTCTCTGCGCGGACCAATCAGAATATTTTCATCTTGTAAATAGCTGGAATGAAGCCTGGTGCAATTTACAGTTCAATCTACAACTATCTATACACATGGTGGGGCTGCCGGTCGGCATGCGCTCACTTGTATCAGTATGTATTATTCTAGCCGAATGATACAAACCCTACCGCCTCCTTTTAGCCTGACATCGGAACCCCGCGCTGCCATCCCTTAATGATGTGGCTACCGGCATTCGACACGACATTCAGGCTGATGGTGCTGAGCATGCTGTTTGACTCAGGCTGCACGCTTGTGCTCTACCACTACAGCATATTCACGCTTGTCCACGCCTTCGTCGTGCTGGCGCTGCTCAGCTTGAGCAAGGCGCCGATATACACGATATCGCGCTCGCACTTCAGCCGCAAGCTGATCGGCTACGGCTGCGCCGCGGGCGCGCTATCAATCGTGCTTGTGTTGGCTACAAATCTGATGCTGTTCTGGTTCGACTGCTTCTCGTTGCACCACCGCTGCGCAGTTGCCGTGTGCGCCCTTTCGCCTGCCGTTATTTTCCTCGAGAGCTGGCTCTGTGCGAACATCGTGATGCTGCGCAGGGTGCTCTTCGAGGATGTCACGCTGCCCAGCAAGATGTCCATCCTCGAGCTACAGCAGCACGCCGATGAGCTCGGCGAGCGCCTGTGCTTCCTATGAGGCACCGTTGCTATAAATTACTGTTTCTTATTCGTCTTTCGGGTCAGCATGGTTACGTTTTGTTATCCGTGCGAACACACTATCAAAATAGCTTTATAAGCCAGTATAGTAGTATTTTGCTACATAGCGCCAACAATAGCCTTAGATAGTCTCTCAAATAAATTTACTCAAAACAGCCGTGCGCGGTCGCAACAGCACTGTCCCTCATCGCTGGCAGCAGAATACGCGCCCGAGCCACTTTGCAAACGCGCGGCTGCTCGGCTTCGTCGGCGACACAACGACGGCCCGCACCTCCGGCTCGGCGGTCTTCTCGAGGCAGCGCTCAAGCAGCTCGTAGTCGGGGGCCTCGGTGAAGCCGAGGCCCTGCGCGTGTTTGAAGTAGGCAGTCCAGTGCGCAGAGCCGTTGAGCCCGCTGCTGAGCTGCTCTGGGGTCGTGTCCCGCTTGACCAGGGCCACGTCCTTCTCGTTCTCGCCGTCAGCGCGGTACCACGGCAGCGACTGCCTGAGCAGGAATACCAGCACGTACCCGAGCGACTCCAGGTCGTCGCGCCGGCTCTGGCACCAGCCGCCGTGTGCGTTCACCGATGCGTAGCGCATCGTGCCCACAAACATGACGTCCTTCTTCTCCTCTATGTGCGCGCCGCGGCAGCTGTACGGCGCAGCAGTGCCGAAGTCGACCAGGTATATCTTCTGGTCGAAGCCCACCATGATGTTCTCGGGCTTCAGGTCGCGGTAGACGAGCTCCTTCGCGTGGATGTACCGCAGCGTGCGGAGCAGCGTCACGCCGACCGCGGAGATCGAGGCGAACGTGAAGAACGCGGGGTTGTGCAGCGCGATCTGCGCGAGCGACACGCGGAACAGCGGGATCACGAGATACGAGAAATCGTCGAGCAGGCCGTAGTCGACGAGGCGCGGGATGTGCGGGTGGCTGAGCATCAGGAGCACGCATATCTCGTTCCTGAGCGACTCCTTGTTCTTTTCCACCTTCAGCGCGTAGACCGCCCTCCCGTTTATGATTTTGTAGACGACGCCGTAGCTGCCCTCGCCGATTTTGCTGTCGAGCACGAACCGATCCATTCACGGCTCGGCAATGCTGGATTTATGAGGCGCTGCAAACGGCGCGGGCCGGGCCCGGAAGGGCATAGGTCGCGTACGCAGAAAGGGGCGCGAGCCGGGAAATGGACGAAACATTGCGTGACAGCACTGATGCTAGGGTAGCGGGATTGAGCCGTATGCAATTGGGATGCGCAAACAATGCGGCGAGTACATATCATACTTTATTTATCTACGTATGCATATTAAAATTAATAAACTAGCCTGTGTGTTGTGTATTACAGTCTGTGCTAGCAGTAGTAAATGACTGGCAGACACTTGCTGGGAAAAATCAAACAACTGCTTGCCGCTATCCACTGATTAAGCGCTGATGGCTGTTGATAGAATTTTGGCCGATCAGCCTGCTTGATTATTATCACTGGAATGGCACTGGTGCGAGCGCTACCGGCTGTTTAACCGCCGCAGTTCAGCTGTCATTGGTGCTGCTAGTGCGAGGCTGCATGCGATGTTACAAGAGTCAGACTAGTAAGTAAAGCAAGTGATTCGCTGATGTAAGCCGGTAAGCGTTATCCGCTACTGTGTTTAGAATACTACCAACACCAGCTGTACAAAAGAATGCCCATGCATATTGAGAACTAGCGGTTTAATTATCTCACTGCAGAGCATCATTTTCTGCGGACTGCCTAACATAACATTATGCTCGGTGTTGCAACTGCGCACCATCTAAGAACGCTCTTTCCAGTTCGTCGTGTGATTTGATGTCTGTGTAGACACCAAAAATAAAGCAAAAGAAATCCAGAAACTGGCTCTCTCGCAGAGTGCGGCACTCAGAATGCGGGCAGCTGTTGTCCGTCCAGATGAGCTTCCACAGAAAGATGCAAATGCTCGTGAATCCGTGAGAAACCGACTCCTGCTGGCTGATATAATTATAAAGCCTAATCGAGAGCTCTAGCCCCACCAGCCCACGGGCATTTCTATCTGGTAGGGCCATAGTATTCTGGTGCGCATACAGGTGGTTGTATAAGTCCCGGGCTAGATCCTGCGCCAAAGAATCTTTGGCGTACTTTACCATGGCGTGCTCCATGCTTAAGTCCACATCTGCAGAAGTGTTCACGGATCTGTTAACCAGTGGCCGCATTCCCAAGAAACTAAGTAGTTCCGTCCACTCGGAAGGCTCCGTGGCCAGTGCTCGCTCCAATGCGTTGTGCGTACCACTGGCTAGCCTGTTGGCGTAGCTTGTACGGCTTCCATGGGGCGGTAGCATGCACTGATGATCTTTAGCGGATGACTCCCGTGCTCTGCTTTCTGCATACAGCCGTGCGTAGTATGCAGGCCCAAAACCCGGCGGTCCGTTCCATTTAAAATCACTCCGGAGGCTGCCCGAGAGCGTGTATTGCATCTTCGGCTCGGCAGGATTCGCCGAATACGGAGCGGTAGCAGCTGTGATCATGCTGTATGCAAGCAACAGTAGCATGGGGTGGTGCATCGTTTTGCAGTTAAATAAATCGCTGTCAGTATTATCGATATCCGTTGAGACCCCTCGTTTAATTGTCGCAACGTAGCTCTCAATACGCCGCCAATAAGACGCAGTTTTGAACGCTATCTAAAAAGTGAAAAATTCAACTACCAGACACAAGCAAATACAAATTCTGCAAAGTGTAGCCCGGCTTCTGCGCTTGCACAGCAGTATACTGCTACGCGATGCTGGCAGTAATTTATGTCAGTTAATGACAGCTGCTATCGTGCTTGAGATATAGCATCAGTTTTAAAGTAAAAATTGGCGGCTGCTAACATATTATCGGGCGCTTATAAGCTTAATTAAAGCAGCAAATATTCACCCACATGCCTGCGGATCCAACTACCGAAGCAAACGGGTTTTCGATACTCGTGGCCTCTGTTTCCCCATTTGTTTACGGAGCATGCATCTCGATTTCCACGCTACTCTACGAGAGCATCCAGAGGCTCGGCCCGGCACAGGCCGCCGAGGTCTACAAACGGCTGAATCTGTTCTTCTTCGGCGGCGCTTTTATCGCGAACATCGCGGCCGCGCAGGCCCGGCTAGAATGCACCAAGCTCATCTCAGTGGCCAATTTCCTCTTTCTGTGCGGCTTCGCGCTGTACTGCAGAGAGTGTCCAAGGGCGATCTGCCTCGGCAGGCTCCTCTGCGGCTGCGGCGCCGGGATCGCCGCCAACATCGTCCCGTCCTACACCCGGCTCATAGCGGCGCCGGCCTACCAGGGCTTTGTGGCCTCGTGCTACGGCGTGTGCATCGTTGCTGGCGTCATCGCTGGCTTTGCATGCTCCTACCTGCAGCTCGGGCTGCGCAACAGCGTGTACTGCGCACTTGGTCTGCTCGCTGCGCAGCTAGGCCTTCTTTTCGCCTGCAGGCGCTATACCCTGCCCAAAAAGGCCGCGAGCGACTCGGGGAGCTTCCTGTCATTCCTACTCAACCCGCGGGCACGCAGATCGCTCGTTATTATCGCACTGCTGCACACTGCGCAGCACCTCTGTGGAATAAACCACATCCTCCTGAATGCCGGGACGGTCTTCCCCGGCGCCGAGCCGACGCTGCTCCTGATCAAGCTGTGCGCAGTCGCGCTCTGCGCCTCGTTTTTCTCGTCGGTGCTGTCGCAGCGCGTCGGCCGGGCGCTGCTGGTCACTGCCGGGTGCGCGGGCATGGGCGCGTCGTGCGCCGCCTTCTACTTTACCTTCCACCCGAAGATCTTTGCGGTGGCGTTCATACTCGGGTACAACACCGCCATCAGCGGGATTCCGTTCGTGCTCATCGGCGAGATTTTTCCGCTCGAAGACATGGCGCGTGGCGCGCTGTTCGCCACCTCCTGCAACTGGGCTGGCGCGTTCGCCAGCGTCTACGCACTCAGCAACAGCGCCCAGAAGAGGAACCCCTCATTTCTCTTCTATCTGGGCTACCACGCCGTACTGATTGCTACGATGCTGCTTCTGTACAAAGAGACGCGGGGCAAGCGCCCGGGATATCAGTAAATTACTCTAATATGCTCTGATCGTTGATTTTTTGCTGGAACTAGGCGATTCACTGAAATACAGTAAGCGGTAGCGAAAACGGTGGCAAAAAGTAAATGAAGATGAATGCTCTAGTGTGAGTTTATTTTGAAGACACAGAATGCTGTTATGAATACTCAGCTCCGCTCACTTGGTGTTCTTGGCGATGTACTCATTCTGGACCTTTACTATCTCCTTCCCGTCTTTGCATGCGCTGTAGAGCTCGAGAATCTCCTCGTTGAGCCGCAGGAACTCCTCGCCGTAGCTGAAGCCGTCGAACACGGCCTTCGCCTCCTCCTTCTCGCCGATGATGTAGAGCGTGGCCGCGAGCGCCTCGACGCAGTTGAGCTTCCACGCGTGGCCGTAGTTTATCGTGTTGGCCGCGACCAGCCACGGCAGTAGGCGGTTGTGGCGCTTCGGCAGCCTCGAGAAGTCGAACTGCGCCACCTTGTTCCAGGAGCAGTCGATGAGCCCGATCCCGAAGCGCTCGATGTGCTCCCTGTCGGCCGCGGACACGACCTGCGTGGCGTCCGGCGAGAGGATGATGCCGTTGAAGTGGCGCTTGAGGGGTATCGACTCCACCTTCTTGTACTTGACCAGCCGGTGCCCGCTGCAGCGCTTGGGATCGCACTCGCCGAACTCGTAAATAATTTTCCGCATGGCCGAGAAAACTCGGGCGTTTTTGGCCGGCCGCCTTCGCCGCCGAAATATTTGCAGCCATGGGCGGCGCGGATTTCGAGCGCGAGTACGTCCACAAGTTCTACAGCCAGAAGTCGTCGCCGTTCTCGCAGACGCGCGTCAAGCCGTGGCCCTTCACGCTCGCGTTCATGGAGCGCTACGCCGGGCCGGCCGCGCTCGTCCTGGACAGCGGCTGCGGCAACGGCCGGCAGTTCATCGGGCGCAACACCGTCGGGGTGGACTACTCGGAGAACCTGCTGCGCGCGGCGGCAGCGAAGCCGCATCTGGCCCTGGTGCGCGCCGACGTGGTCGAGGAGCCCTTCCGCGACCGCGTCTTCGACATCGTGCTGAGCATCGCGGTCGTGCACCATCTGAGCACGCACGAGCGGCGCCTGCGCTGCCTGCAGGAGCTCCGGCGCGTGCTCAAGGACGGCGGCCACGGGCTGGTGTACGCCTGGAGCATCGAGGCGTCCAAGAAGCAGAAGTTCAGCCCGATCGACGGGAACGCGTTCTTCGTGAGCTGGCGCGGCGAGACCGATGCGCTGCGCTACTACTACCTCTTCAGCGCGGACACGCTCGCGGCGCTGTGCGCGGAGGCGGGCTTCCATGTGCTCGAGTCGGGCGTCGAGCAGGAGAGCGTGTACGCTGTGGTCAGGAAGTGATGATCTGGTGCTGCTCAGTTGATTTTATCAAATAAAGCTGTTTGACAGTTCTGTGGGACAGCGGCGGTAAGACTCTGGTTTGCTGCTGGTGCTAGCTTCTATTCTGCTGTACTTACTATTGGCTCTACTGTTACTGATACCCAAGCAGCTGCTTGCGTGCCGGTGTGTTCAAAAATTCCCACTGAGGAGGCCCCGATGCCGATCTTGAAGGAGGCCATTGAGTCGCTGCACGAGGCGGATCTGGAGATCCAGAAGAGCCTGACGTCGCTCAAGATCCTCATGCACCAGAGCAGCACGAGCGTGGACGAGGGCAAGTGCATCAAGTCGTACAAGCGCGAGCTCGAGATGGAGAGCGAGCTGAAGTGGCTGAGCAGCTTCCTGGACAGGCAGAAGACGGTGTGCCGCAGCGAGCTGGACGCGGCCAAAGAGAGCATTAACAGGGATCTGCTGCGGAGCAAGTGCGAGCAGCTGGAGCGCGCCTTCAAGGTCTATGTGGACGAGGACAACGAGGACTTCGGCGAGGAGTGAGCTGTGCCATGCCGTGCAACTCTAGACTATACTTAAATATATTGTGCGATCATGTCTGGGTGGTATTTTGTGTGCATCGCTCTGTTGCCAAGAGCTCTTAAATAATTTTGCGTGCTTGTGCCCGCTGCAGTCCGGCTTTTGCGGCAGACTTGGAGTTCCGGACAGTCAATACTTAAATAGAGCTGCAGTGGCTTTTAAAGGTAGAAATCAGGCAGCGTATTTTGTTGGGCTGACGCCTGCAAACAGCTTTTTTGTTCACCACTCAAAAATACTTGCATCCATTTAAAAGCTCAGCTAAATACCGATGATCGCCATGCAAATAAGACATGATAACACACACTCCCAACTATCCACGGCCCGCAGCCGCTCCGCCGTTATTGCAAGCACAAATTTTGCATTTCAGAAATTTTTATTCCAGCCCGCTATGGCGTATCTGTCGACGATATACAAGGAGCAGTCGCCGAGCCTCGCCAGGGACGTAGAGGCATACGTGGCGAGCCCGCGCGGCGTAGACGAGGAGATCCACGCGCTGAAGGAGCTGCTGGCCGACCCGAGCTTCGAGAAGCTGGAGGCCGTGTTCTGCATCGAAGTGCTGAGCCAGACGCTCAAGAAGCAGCAGGACTTCACGGCGTTCATGTCGGTGGTCCTGGACTACGTGGAGGCCAACTCGACGTACAAGAACTCCGTGTTCATTCTCCGCGTGCTCCGCAACGTCATCAACACGCGCTTCTACCTGCCCACCACCTTCTATCTGGTCAGGGTGATGCAGCTGGCGATCGAGGCCACGAAGCTGTCCTGCACGAAGAAGCACTTCAGCTACGACGACGTGCGCCTCAGCAGCGACGACCTCAAGACCGAGGAGCTGCAGATCTTCGTGGTCAACGAGTGCCTCGCGCTGATCCGCCGGCAGGTGAGCGTGTTCGGGAGCAGCATCGGCTTCCCGGAGTACGCGTTCGTCGTCTGCAACGAGCTGCGCAACCGCTGCAAGGTCGGCATTTTCAAGGAGACCGCGGCCGCGCTGATCAAGCTGATCGTCGAGCGCAAGGCGTACATCGAGGCCGAGCGCGAGAAGGCCAAGATCGAGAAGCTCAGCCCGAAGAGCGTGGCGGACTTCGAGAGGGATCTGGCCAAGTGGACCATCGAGCTGTAAGCTGTAGTAGCGTCTGCTCGTACGCCCACGAGCATGGTCTGCACAATGTTGAATACGGTATTAAATATTTCAGCACTTATTCTGATTGCTCTTTTCAATCGCCTGTGCACGGGCGTGGATGTCCCGGCAGTGCAGCATCCAATAATGATGCACAAGCGGTAAGCGAATTTATTGATATACCAGTGGCAGTGCTACACTCCAAGCACCGCATCTAGACTGCGCCTGTGCTCAGTTTCCGTCTTTCGGCTGGTTGTCTTCTTGCTTGTCCCTACTGCTCTTGCTGAACAGCATGTTCTCCTTCTGCATGTTGTAGTTCTGTTCGCTGTACTTCAAGTTCAGGATGCTCTCCCTGTCGATCTTCTTCTCGAGGCTCCGCGCGATCTCCTTCACGTTTGTTTTCTCGCTCTCATCTGCCATGAGGACCAGGGTTCGGCCGATATATTAACGCCGTGCGGCCAATAAGAGCAGGCAGCGAATGTTTCAAACGGTGCTGCTGGATGCGCCGCAGAGCTGCGCGTTTTACGCTGCGGAGTGAGCAGCTGAAACATCAGCGGATGGTTGTAAGTGATCAAACAATCTAGCTGAGAGTCGTACTGACACAGAAATGGCACAGAACATTTCTACCAGCCTCGCACCGTAGAAAGCACGCCAGCGAACCGCGCAAAAAGCAAAATACCAATACTGGGAATCGAACCCAGGTCTCCTGCACCCGAAACAGGCATCTTACCACTGGACAATATCGGCTTACTTTTACACTACTAGTATCAGATGTGCAGCATGATATACAACGGCGCATCGCTGGCGTGCTCTACAGCAACTGTTTTCCTACGCATCTGAACCCGGGCCCGAATACTGCGGTCAGAATGGGCAGCTCCAACCACTGTGGACGGCAATCTGCACGCCGTGCCATGTCAAGATCTCTGCCGCATCTCTGCAAACAACAGCTGCCGGAAAGACGCGCCAAAGGGGCAACAAACAGGGACCAATCAGAATCAGAGCGCACACGCACGAATGGTGCGCTGCGCGCGCCCCTATATTTTTGAAACAAAATGGAGCCCTCCTTGATGAACATACTGATAAAAATACAGCACCTAACATCGGTCACAGAGGTCGAGGTCTGTGCGCTGGAGACGCTGCAGGATCTGAAGAAGCGCATAGAGACGATATACGCGATCCCCGCCGCGCAGCAGGCGCTGATGCTCGACGATAGAAACATAAGCACGTCCATGAAGGCGCTGAACGAGCTCGGGCTGCGGCCCGGGTCCATCGTCGTGGTGAAGAAGATCCACAAGTTCCGCGGGCAGGACGCGGGGATGGACATGGCGTCGATCGCGCAGAACCCGATGGTCAAGAGCATGATGAAGAACCCGGACTTCATCAAGAGCATCAAGACGATGTTCCCCGATCTGCAGGAGGAGTCGGCCAAGAACAAGACGCTCAACATGCTGCTGAACAGCGGCGGGCTCGAGGAGGAGCTCGAGCGGATGTCGATGGACGGGAACTACCTGAACGAGCAGATGCGCAACGCCGATCTGGCGATGGCGAAGCTCGAGAACATCCCCGGCGGGATCAACATGATGAGCGGGATGTACAAGGAGCTGGAGGATCCGTTCAAGATGGTGCTCGGTGAGCAGAAGCTGAACGAGGGCAGCGCGATCACAAGCAAGATGACCACGTCGCTCCCCGGCAGCTCGAAGCGGAATCTGCTCGTGGAGTACCGCAAGCAGCTGTCGGAGCTGAAGGAGATCGGCTTTACCGATACGCGCGAGAATCTGCGGGTGCTCAGCAGCGTGGACGGCGATCTGGCGGCTGCGCTCCTCATCCTTGCTGAGAAGGATTACAGATAGTCTTTTGCTGTGGTGGTACTGCAATAATAAATAGTTCATATAGCATTTGCAGGTTTGTTGATCGCTGCTAGTTGTACATGGCCGCGTTTATCGTTTCGTCCAGTCGTTATAGCGTTTGATTCTGAGAATCAAGAAAGGACAAAGGGGATTTATTTTTGTGAATGATAAGCCATGCATATCAGATTTAGCGAATGGTGTGCTACGTAGAATAGGTCTATAGATTCTGCCTTTATAGAAACACACGAAGACCCTACTCTATAGCCATCTGATACTACGGCTGTGCGCAACATAATGTATAGTATTTAATATTAACATTGATCCCGCTCCGGCAGCTTCGCCCCGTTACCGTCAGTGCAGCCCCATAACAATGCTGACGAGGGTCGTCGAGAACACGACGATGCCGAACAGAAAGGCGCAGTACGCTGCGATGGAGAGCGCCAGCGTGCGCTCCACGTCCATGTGGAAGTAGTATACGGCCGGGAGTATCAGCGCCATGGCCGTGGATGCGGTAGCGCCTACGATGGTGTATACGATCCCTAAATCGATGCCGGCCGCGGCGATCATGTAGGAGGTGAAGATGATCGCGAAGGTGAGGATGATGTGCAGCGCGTTGAACTTCCGCTTCTCTGGCGGGACGCCGAGCATGTTCATGAGGTACACGCGCGCCGGCGCCACCTGCAGCGGGTACGACACGCCCATCACGACCACGTACAGGCCGCGCACAAACGTGGCGAGGTAGTCCGGGGGGTAGTTCTTGAGCACGTTGTCCGCCACGCCGTCGCCGTACAGCAGGTAGTTCGGGAGCCCGAAGGACATGTAGAGCACGAACGCCGTGGAGGAGACGCAGTAGATCAGCCGCTTCATCTTCGGCACCGAGTTGTCGAGCATCTCGGCGTTGACGGCGAAGATGTTCTGGTGGCACGTGAAGCTGAAGATGAACTTGCCGAGGCTGGTGAGCCAGAGCACGGTAACCGGCGCGACGATGTGCACCGCCACGTCGTCTATCGTCTTTGCGGCGTAGCGGACGCTCGAGGCGATGATCACGATCACGATGCAGAGCAGCCCGACGAACGACGTGTACTTGAGCTGGTCCATCTTTATGAGGAAGGTGAAGGGCCCGATGAGGCACAGGAAGATGAAGAGGCAGACCTGCGGCTGCGAGAGCACGGATGCGCGCCCGGTGACCGTCTCTATGAACGGCGGCAGCAGCTGGCGCGTGATGATTATGTAGCTCGTGGACACGCCGAAGCACTTGATGAAGACCGCGAGGTCCACGAAGATCCGCGCCTGCGGGACGGACATCTGCGCCAGCACGCTCAGATCGGCGCTGCGCCCGGCCTCCTGTGCGCATATCGCGAGGAGCAGAAGGCCCGTGGCCGACAGGAAGCCGCAGAGGACCGTGAGCGCGACCGTCGGTGCGATCCCGTATGTCTTGAAGAGGTAGGGGAAGTTCAGCACGCCGCTGCCGATGCTCGTTTTCAGCAGGTTGATGTATGCGGCGCCGAATGTCTTCATATGTTATTGCTGCTGCCCCAGTTTGACTCGGGTTATTTATAACGGCTTCAGCCGGCCGAAACGCCAAAAACAACCGCCTGATCGGGCTTGTAGCGGAAGACTATTGCGTGGTAACGGGAGTTCTATAATGAGCGGGTGTAACTGCATCGAGCAGGCAAGACAGTTGCAGTACCATGATTCATAAGAGGCTGTGTAGATGCAGCAATCCCATAGGGTACATAGCGCATATCCTATGGGAGTAATAACCACTGATCGTCTAGCCTATCCTATAAGCCAAACCTAGTACCGAAATGCAGCCTCAAAGCTGCCTCCCAGTCGAGGATCATACACAGATACAAAGTACAATACGAGCAGCATCGGCTTTTATTTAAATAGAAAACAACGCTCAGTTCTTGGCGAGCCATATCTGGTACGTGTCGGCGGTCTTCTCGAGCGCCCGCGCGTCTGCGATAGTGTTCTCGAGCTCCTGGTTGATCTCGTACAGCAGCGTGTTGACGCTCTCGATCGTCGACTCGAGTCGCCCCATGATTCTCAGCTTCTTTGCCTCGAGTGTTGTGTCCGCCATCGGTGGGCGCAGATTTGGCCAATTTCTGCGGGGGAAAAGGCGCATCGTTATACAGTGCCTATAAAGAACTGCAGGAATGACACGCAGACTGCGAATGGCATCCCACTAGCCTATAATAAATTAATTCGTGCCCGTAACGTCTACCATACTCTATAGCAGCACACGGCGAGTAGTTCTTTTTGCACGGGCGCCAGCCCTTATGGACGAGTATGATGCGCTGATCAAAGAGCTGCGCGTGGACTGGGACGGCGTGCTGTCCGAGGACTTCAACCCGCTCGCCGTGAGCCTGCACATCTCCATGAACTCCAAGCGCGCGTCCGACTTCAGGGAGATGCTGCACCGCCTCGAGTTTACGATGGAGAAGATCATCGCGGCGAACTACAAGGGCTTCAGCGACTCGGTGCTGAGCTACAACGAGGTGAACCGGCACAACACGGGCGCGCTGGAGGCGCTGCGCGAGATGGAGGCGCAGGCGATGCAGATCAAGTTGGACCGCGTGGACCTGGGCGGGATCACCGCCGAGAAGGAGATGAGCGGCGTGTGCGAGGCGAAGTACGGAATCTGCAAGGGCGTGGGGCGCGTCAAGCAGATCCTGGACGAGCTGAGCGGCGATCTGCAGACGCGCTCGCACGCGATCGTGGCCGCGCTGGATAGCATCGACAACAAGGACTACGTTAAGATCAAGGCGGTCGATGAGTTCCGGAAGGTTGTGTACCGCAAGTACACGGACATCGTGGAGGAGGTGAACGAGATGCTGTGCGGCTTCGTCTTCAAGAACCAGCAGGAGAACCTGCAGTACTTCGAGTGCGTGAAGGTGCTCGGGTCGCTCTACGAGCTCGAGCAGTTCTTCATGAAGGCCTTCCACGCGCGGCTGTTCAGCGAGATCGAGGAGACGATCATGTCCTTCTACCGGGCGTCGGGCAGCGGGCTCGAGCGGCTGTGCCGGGGCGTGGCCGCGAAGTTCGAGTCCGTGGAGGCGAACGTGCTGAAGGTGATCGAGCTCGCCGTGCGCAACTTCGAGATCGACAGGGACACCGGCACGTTCAGCCTGAAGCACGGGCCGCGGCTGCCCGATTTCTTCGGGAAGCTCGACACCACGTTCAGCTTCTGCGTGGACGGCAACGTTGCGCTCGGCATCATCAAGGAGGAGCTCAAGGCGTTCATCTACAAGTACCAGGACAGCCTGCACGGGCTCGCGTTCGACTTCAGCCTCAACTACATCATCGACGACCTGGACTACGCGAGTCTCTACCCGCCGAGCCATCCGATACTGCACCAGCTCTCGCAGTCCAAGCGCCAGTACAGCAACAAGAGCACGGGCTACACGGTGGTGACGGCCACCGGGCCGGAGGTGGTGGAGTTCCTTGCCAAGTACGTGCACAGCCCGGCGCTCTCGCTCTTCCTGCGCGAGGAGATCGGCAACCTCTACATCGAGCACGGCTTCGAGCGGGACAAGCGCACGATCAACGGCATTTTCAGCGGCGAGCCGCTTAAGCGCGCCGGCGAGTCCGACCGCCTGGCCCTCGTGGCCGCCGCCCGGACGATCTTCAAGCCGCAGTACCAGGAGCACCAGGAAAGCCTGAAGCACCACTTCGTAGAGCGGCTGCTCGCCTGTCTCAACCGGGTGTACCGCGAGACGTTCACCAGCGAGCTCGTAGTGGAGCCCGATGCGCAGTCCACCGCGGACAACCTCCGCTCAGTCCCCGCCGGGGCCTTCAGAGAATCGCTCATCACGAAAGCCATCAAGCGCAAGGACCTTCTGCTGAGCAAGCAGCGCTACGGGCTGGTCGTGGCGGTGATCAACAGCCTCGGCGACCTGAGCGCGCTTCTGCTGGCCGACAAGATCGCGGACCTGCGGCGCACGTTCGTGACCGCGTTCCGGCAACAGCTCAACATCGAGTTCTTCTACTTCTTCGACCATTTCTACAGACAGGGCCACTTCAACCACTACATGCGGAAGATCGTCGACATGCTGGCCATGGTGTACGCGGAGACGCGCAGCGGGACGTACTTCGAGACCATCTACGAGAACCTCGAGTACTACTGCATCCACAATACGCGGGCGCTGAACGTGCGGACGCGGGACGAGCTGGCGCAGTTTGTCGGGCAGCTCCGGATCCTGGACGAGGTCATGGGCGAGGTGGAGTTCTACAGCGATCTCAAGAAGGTCTACGAGTTCTTCGGGGCGGTGCTCGCCGGGGAGAGCGACACGAAGTACGGGAAGGCGCTGGAGAAGAAGATTGAAGAATAAATAGTTGTGATAGGTGAGCCGAGAAGTATCTAAGCTTTATTGGAAAATTACCGCTGCTTCTATGATTATTTTAAGACTGCTTTTTGTAGGCCTAAGATGGCTTGAATGCATTTCTACTCCAATTCAAAGCTTGGCAGGAGCCCAGAACTTCTAAATTAAAATTTTGCACCTACCAGCCAAAAGCGGCGCAAAAATATTGCACAGGCGCAACAGCCCTGCCATGTGGAGCACCGCCGGCAGGCTTACCCGCCTCCTTTTCTGCGCCAAGCCCATCGCACCTGACCAGAGCAGCAGCGGCCCGACCCAGTGTGCGCCCCGGCACGCTGAGGTGCAGTTGGTGTACGATCTGCTCGATATTGAGCAGGACTTTAAAACGCAGGAGATGGAAATGATCAAACGCGTGTGCAGCGCGTGCATCAGCAACGACCACGGCCTGGCGATGGTTCCCAGATCGACATTTTGGTGGGACTCCCTGGCCAAGAGCGGCGCGCCCATCAGCCTTGACAAGGACGGAATGGCCATCATGGAGCTGTTCACCACCGCCGGCGAACACTACACTGATTCGCTCGAGCAGTCGCCTGACCTGCTAAAGCTGCAGTTTGTGAAGCGCAAGCTCTTCTACCAGTGCATAATGAGGCACTATCCATGGCACCAGGCAAAACTGCAAAGCTGCGCGAAAGTAGACGATTTCTCCTCTCTCATCGCAGCTGGCCCGCAGCGAGAGATACTGGAGTGCCTGCGCGCGGTGGATGCGGATATCAGGAATACGCTGAACTATTGGAGCAGCAGCGATGCTACACACAGAAAGAGCAGCTTTTCGGACGGCTGCCTCCTCGTGCTTTCAAAGGTGCGAGCCGGGCATCCCGATGCAAGGCGGTGCTGGGAAGCCGTGCTGCGGGGCCATCTGGGCACGGTAGTACTGGTGGACGGCAACCCCGAGTCACTGCTAGGCAGCGCGGCCGATGCGGTGTCTCGCGAAATGCTACAGCACCGCTGCGCACGCGCTCGAGAGCTGTTTGTCCTCACCTTCCGCTCTCTGATAGAAACTGAGCGCACGAACTGCCTGCTTCTGCTCAAGACGCTCGGCTTCCTGTTCGAGCAGGAGGATCTTTACCGGGCGGTTTCGCGGCTTTGCACAGATGCGAGTATAAAGCCGCACCTGATAGCAGAGATCGTGGTGGAGCTGCGCAGTACCAGTCTGATTGATGCCGAGGAGATGTACAGAAGACTGTACGGCTCCATTCGCCACCGTAAGTCCTACAGCCCTAGGATGCTCGAGCTGTGCAGCAGCCCGAAGATTCTGGCTCTGCTCTCGACCAAATTCTTATACTCCGTGCTTACCGGTGGCGCCCTAAGAAGGCTGAGCAAGCGCAACAGGAGGGCTGTGATCTCACAGATACTCAGCGCAATGGATGACGAGGCGCTCCTGGAGCTGCTGGAGCACGAGAGCAACGCGATGGACGGCCGCCTTCTGAGGGCGCTCTCCCTTGGGGCGAGCAAGAAGCGGCTGGCCGCTTTTCGCTCGTGGCTGAACAGTACCGAAGGCGAGAAGAGTGGCCTAATCGAAAACGCGTATGCGCAGCTGCTGTCAAAGACCCTCGGCTGGCTAGCTGGTACCGACTCACCGCAGGTTAAACGTAGCTCATCCGAGTAAGCGGTGTGCTAAGTCTGGCTGCTCTTCACTTTTTGGACAAAGTTACTATTCGCACAACTCGAGCATCTACGACGCACAAGGCCACGGCAACGCTGCGAATGCGCTCGTAAGCAGTGTGTTAGAACTAGTTGCCAAGCGCACATGACTTTTTGTTACGAGCGCCATAATAGCAACGCACTATTAATTAAAAATAAGTTTTAAAACTACTAGGGTCCCATCAGCCGATGGCGATATTACACGCGCACAGACGCCCCTGATTACCTCTTCCAGGCTGCTAGCGTCTGCAAATGGTAAATAAGATGGATCGCCCTCTTTGTCACCCAATGCTTAATACTGCGCGGTATGATCAGTTAAACAGCTGCGCAGGAGCATCCTCGCTGCCGCGCGTCGTTATCAGACCGCAGCGCCCGTGATGGAGCGCGCAACTCAAAATTTTAAATGGCGTAAAAATTTTACCCACATGGCTTCGATTGCTGTACCAAGTAGGATCGTGCTGGACGATGATGACGAGATAGAGAATGCCAACGCCGAGGAGGCTGTCATAAAATCCGACCACAAGTGGGAGTCTTTCAACCTGAAGCCGGAGATCGTTAAGGGGATTTACTCCGTCGGCTTCGACACGCCCTCTTTCATCCAGAAGAAGGCGATTCCGATCATTATGTCCAAGCGCGATCTGCGCGCGCAGGCGCAGTCGGGGACCGGCAAGACCGGCGCCTTCGTCATCGGCACGCTGCAGCGCATCGACGAGTCCGTGCGCGCGACGCAGTGCCTCGTGCTTGCGCCCACGCGCGAGATCGCCAAGCAGAACGCGACCAAGTTCCAGGAGATCGGCGCGTACATGAACATTTCTGTGTGTGCGCTGCTCGGCGGCACCAGCGTGAAGAACGATCTTGCGCTGCTTTCCCGCAAGCCGCACATTGTTGTTGGCACGCCCGGGCGTATCGTCCACATGCTCACCGCCGGCAGTCTGAGCACCGAGAGCATCAGCATCTTCATCCTCGACGAGGCCGATTCCATGCTGCGCGACGACTTCCTGTCGGCCGTCAAGGAGATCTATCTGAAGCTGTCCTGCCCGAATCTGCAGACGCTGCTCTTCTCTGCGACGTACGATCCGGCCGTGATCGACGTCGTCAAGAACATGGTTGAGTCCCCCGTCGAGATCGATCTCAGAAACGAGGACCAGACGCTGCAGGGCATCAAGCAGCTGTACGTGAGCGTGGGCATGTCCGCGTGCATGCCGTTCACGTCCAACGAGCACCGCGGCGAGGTGAGCTGCAAGGTGGCGACGTTCGTCGACATCTTCAAGGACCAGACGCTCTCGCAGGTGCTTGTGTTCATGAACCGCAAGTCCGACTCCAACCTCGTGCACCAGCTGCTCAACGAGGCCGGCTACCCCTGCTCGCTCATCTCCTCCGATCTGACGCAGGAGGAGCGCGAGCAGACCCTCGAGAACTTCAAGATGGGCAAGGCGCGCATCCTGGTCAGCTCCGGGCTGTGCGACCGCGGTATCGACGTGCAGGCGCTGTCCCTCGTCGTGTGCTTCGATGTGCCGCAGATGAGCGACCGCAACAACTACATCCACCGCATCGGCCGCTCCGGCAGATACGGCAGGAAGGGTATTGCTCTGCATATCCTTACTGACCAGGAGCTCGAGCAGCTGCACCAGATTGCCGCGCACTTCAACAGTGTGATCACTCCTCTGCAGGCCGGCTTCAATTTCAAGCAATAAATATTAGTTTATTAGGGGTGTTATCGTATGCTGTATTGCTATTGTATGCTGTATTGTTATCGTATGCTGTATTGCTATTGTATGCTGTATTGCATCGCATTGCTTATGTGCGAACGGGTTGAAGGTAGTCTGTGGGATTTTAATACACAGGGGAGAACCAATATTAATTCAGCTTGAACTTTAGTCCATCGTGTTCATTTAAAACGCAGTGGTTAAGTTTTGATAGCTGCTTCCTGCCCAATGGATGGCCACCGATAGGTTTTCAGTCAATCTGGTTTATACGCTACGCTTATCCCGCACTTTTGTATCAACGTTATTAATTATAGCACAATTAAACACCCCACCCAATAATAGCACCCATGGCAGAGCATAGCAAACAGACATCAGTGATTGGATCCTTAGATCTAAAATTTTTAGGCAGCCCCGAAATGGACACCAAAGGCATCAGCCCGCGCAGAGCACCGCCGGTCTACAAGATCATCATCCTCGGCGAGAGCAACGTCGGCAAGTCGAGCCTCTTCCTGCGCTACGCAGAGGACGAGTTCAAGGAGTGCATCGCGAACACGATCGGCATCAACAACCACTTCAAGGAGCTCGTGATCGACGGGAGCCCCGTGCATCTGCAGATGTGGGACACGGCCGGGCAGGAGCGCTTCCGCTCGATCGTCTCCGCGTTCTACCGCGAGTCGGACGGCTTTCTGCTCGTGTACGACGTGACGAGCGACCGCTCCTTCGACTACATGTGCCAGCTGGCCTCCGAGCTGCAGGACTGCCTCGACTCGCAGTTCACCATCGTGGTCGGGAACAAGGTGGACTGCATCGACGACGCGCAGCGCGGCGCCGAGCTCGAGCGCCTGCGCAAGTTCGCCAGGACCTTCAAGTTCCAGTACTTCTTCTCGAGCGCCAAGACCGGCGAGAATGTAAATGCGATGTTCGAGGAGCTGTCGCGGAACCTCTACCACCACAAGCCCAAGGACGAGGGCAGTAGGAGCACAAACACACTCAGCAGGAAGCGGAAGATCGGGCGGTGGTTTTGCTTTAAATAAATTAGAGATGAGCGGGCCGTTTCTATTAGCAGCAATGTATCGGATACCGTATCGTTTGTGGCGGGCGCTGCTGGGTGACCATCAATTAAATATGCTTCATAGCATTCGTGTAGAGGGGTAGCGCTACGAAACTGCATATGGCTTTCTTTTAACTATCAGAAGCGTTTCTCGTTCGCCCGCTGCTGAATTTCCCAGCCGTGTCTGGCAAATTCAGGAGCTGGCCGTCATACACAAGAAATAATTCCATCATCAAGCTATTTTAATATGCGGCCGGTTGTACACTCTGTTGCCCTCGAGCGCAAGCGCGATGCCCTCGATCGGGGCATCGTACACGGCAAAGTCGACCACTACGTTGTGCGCAGCCGTGTCCCAGACACAGACCATGCTGGTGTCCGCGCTGAACAGATACCGCCCGCAGAAGCTGAGCCGCATGTGCGCGACGGGTTGCTTGTGGTAGTCCATCTTCTGGGGCTGGCCACCGTCGGTCGATATGGCGTAGACGGCGTTGTCGCTGCACGCGCAGAATATCTTGGTCATCAGCGTATCGCAGGTGATGGCGGTTATGTTGTCGGGCATGGTCACGGCGTACAGCTTCTGGCCGCCCCGCATGATGCTGAGCGTGTTGAAGTCGCCCGTGATGAGCGTGTTCTCCACGCAGAAGGACGTCTGGCAGGAGTACACGGCCGCCAGGCGGAAGTCCCTGTCGTATACCTCGAGCTCGTTGCGCTTCTGCACGCCGATGCCGCCGGCCGCCGCGCCCGCGAAGGACAGGGCAACCAGCCTGCCGCCCTTGAACTCGCCCCGGTGCATCTTGAAGGAGTCCTGCGCGTGTGCGAATATCCCGTCGTCCGTCAGCGTGTACAGCGTGCCCTTCGTTGCGAGCAGGTCCGTGACCGGCTGCTTGTACTCGGTCTGGCTGCTCCTGTTGAACGGCACCGTCGTGTAGACCGCAAGCGCGCCGTCGTACACGTAGACATAGTCGGCGCGCGGACCGACGGTGAAGGGGTGGGGGAGCGTGTGGATCGCAACGGTCTCGGCGAGCTTCTTCTCAGCACGCGACTTGGTCCGCACGAAGAGTAACGACTTAAAATTTTTCATCGAGCGGTCCTTTTTGCCCAGATTTGAAATCGGCTGCGCGCTGCTGGCCCAGCGCTGCTCTAGCAGGAAACTTGAAAAAGTGGCTGCAAACGATAAAATCACTAAACGTTAATTTAACTAACTCGTCGGCGCGCGCGGCTGTCTGGGCTTGCGCGTCTTGTCGATCGCGACCTTGACGCTCAGCTCGCCGCTGCCCACGGGCTTCCGGTCCAGCGCCTTGATCAGCCGCATCTGCTCGTCGATGTCCTTGCACGTGGCGAAAAAGAAGTTCTTGGCGTTCTCGGGCTTGTTGATCGAGACCTTGCCGAGCATCTTGACCACGTCGTCCTCCTTGACGTCCTCGGGGTACTTGACGTATAGCTTGTCCTCGGACGCGGTGACGGTGTAGTTCTGCGTCTGCTTGGAGTGCGCGAAGTGCAGCGGGTAGCGGATGTTGTTTATGGTGAGGCCGTCGTCCTTGATGGCCTCGCAGTCCTTCGACGTCACGAAGTCGATAATGACGCTGCGGCTGTCGTCGACCTTCGAGCGCACGAAGCGGATGCCGCGGACCGTGTTGACGAACTTGGCGCACGCGTTCGCGACCGCGATGAGGGTGACCTCGTCGGGGATGCGCTTGGCGCTGAGCGAGCTCGTTTTCCTGGGGAAGTTCTTTAGCTCGGAACTCGACATTAAGGGTAAATTTTTGGCTTGTTTACTTAGTAAAAATTTTAAGAGGCAGGGCCTGAAAGCGTATTAATTAAATGCGCCGGGCGCTGTGCCTATTTGGTGGCTGCTGCACGTCAAAATGGCTAGTAGAAAACTGATGCCGTTATTTGTGGCTGCCATGGATTGCACAGTGGGGAGAGCCTTGATTCTTGCGAATAGGGCATTTAATATCAAGAATGTGCAGTTGTAATACCTGAATACTGATTTAATATGCTAGATCTAGTTCGAGTAGCACCGGCTTTTGCATTTGCGCTCGGAGATCCAGTCGACATTGTACCACATACTAAGGTCATGATGGCGGCCAGCCGCGCTGACGAATGCATCCCACGCTTGTTTGTGCAATCACTGTCTGTTTACATAATAAATACTAGCATGCGGCGCGAAATGGGAGGGAAAACTGGCACCGCGCTACTCATTAGATGCGCATCACCTTTGGCACTCGCACTAGCTCCAACCTGCTGGTATAAACTATTACGCATGCGTGTGCTCCGAGTCTATCACGCTGGACCGAAAATGCTTCATTATTGAACGATTTGATCTCATGCTGTATTTTTGCTATAAAATTTTATAACGCAGCGCTCGGTGGAACGTGCGCTATTTAGCAGCCGCAAGTGCTTGGCATGCTGTCAAGCGCCTTTGCGTCGCGCTATCGGCAGAGCAAACATACCGGCTCTGCTTTTAGCGTCCATTTTCTGCACGGTGCCGAAAGAACAGACGGCCACATCCATCCCAAGCCCATTCGGAAGCAGCCGCGGTGTAGCGGTGCCGCCGCGCGCCGCTGCGGCCCGCCTGTGCCTCCGCCTGCCGCGTATTCGTAAAAATTTTGCAAAAAGTTTACCCTCTAATGTGCGGCCAGCCTTCTGTTTTGGAGAAGTACATCGAGGCCGGAGTGATGAGGGCCGAGCTCAAGGAGCTGTTCAGCAAGCGCTTCCAGACGCACTGCTTCGCTGGATTCGATCTGCAGCTCAACCAGAACCCCGTCAGGCTCAGCATCAAGGTCAAGGACCCCCAGGAGGCGATCGGCGAGAACAAGTTCTTCCTCAAGCAGCTGCAGAGCATGGTTGCGCAGCGCCTCGCGATGCCCGCCGCGAACGTCGACATCATCTTCGAGAAGATCGCGGAGGCCCGCCTCGAGCCTGCCGTCCACGCCGAGGCGCTCAGGACCACCTTCCTGACCGGCCGGCCCTACAAGCGCGCGATCAACGCCATCATCCGCGATGTGCGCTCCGCGGGCGGCCAGGGCGTGATGGTCAAGGTTGCCGGTAAGATCAAGGGACTGAGGGCCCGCTCCACCAAATTCTTCGACGGGCTGCTCATCCAGAGCGGCCAGCCCGCCAAGGACTACATCAGGACCTCTGTCGCGGAGGCCAAGTGCAAGCAGGGCGTGATCGGCATCCAGGTCTCTGTCATGCTGCCGTACGATCCCGAGGGCATCAAGGGCACCAGCACGCTGCTCCCTGATAAGATCATTGTTCTCGAGCCAAAGACGTTTAATTAAATTCAACCACTATACATGCATGCTGTAGGCTGAGACGATATTCATTTTTTGGGCGTTGCTTATGAGCGGTGGCTGGGAGCCAGGCGGTCTGCTATTCATAATTTCAGCCAGCAAAAAAGCGCCATCGTAAATAGAGGCACACAAATATAAATGCAATGCGGTACGCAGCAGTCTTTTATTTACTGTGGTTTATTCCGGCAGCGCCCTGGGCTCCCTGCCTATGTCTATCTCCTTCCGCTCGACATCGATGCTGATTTTCAGCTGCTCGTAGACGCCGTGCAGAATCGAGTCGTCGCACACGTGGAAGTACTTCTTCCAGAAGTACTTGTGCACGCACTCCACGTCCCGCTTCAGATACTCGGCAGCCTTCTCGTCGCTCGCGGGCACGCACTGCGGGAAATCCACCACCTTGATGTCGCTCCCGCTGACCATCACGTTGAACTCGTTGAAGTCCCCGTGCACGTAGCCCGCGTCCCACAGCCTGCGGATAAACCTTATCATGTTCGCCGCCACCGCCGCCGGGTCCTCCACGTGCACCTGGTAGAGCGTGTCGTAGTCCAGGAGCTCCATGACAATCGCGTGGCGGTCGTAGCAGAAGACGCGCGGCACGTCCATCTCGCTGAACAGCTGCAGGAACTCGTACTCGCGTCGGCAGTTCTCCTTGTTCTTGTCGAACCAGCTGGCGCAGCCCTTCAGATTGCGCTCGTCCACCTTCTGGTAGCTCGTGCGGCCGAGCCGGTGGATCTTGATCGCGGCCTTCTTGCCCTCGAACACGCCGTAGTAGATGTCGCTCTCCTTCCCGATCCCGATGTTCGAGCCCATCGCCCGCATCCCGCGCGCGCGCAGCCCGTTGATCGCGAGGCAGTCCAGGCCGCTGATGCTCAGCTTGTACATCTTGTCGCGGTACGTCAGGAAGCTGTGCGTGGTCAGATCCATCGCCAGCTCGTGGAAGTTGCCCACCGCGCCGGCGCGGCTCCGCAGCATCGCGATCGGCACGTACTCGTGGGTCTTGCTCATGCGCTCCGCGGCCTCCAGGATCTTGAGGTGGCTCTTGGTGACAGTCCACACGCTGTCTGATTCGAGCTTCATCGCGGGGAGCGTTTCTTCCGCGCAAATTTTGCGCCGGCGGCTGCCCGGCCGGTACCGGCATGCGCGATGTACAAATGCAGATTTTGCTGCGCAGCTTGAAATAATTTATGTCATTGCGTGTCTGATCGGATGTCTATGTTAATGAGCAAATGATCGGCACTAATTAAATGTCGTTGCGCTGTCATTTTTTGAATTTAAGGAATAGGCTGTGGCCGCCCATGCTGTATCTGTTGCTAGCGCTGGAGCGGACAACCATGGCATATGCCACGCTTCGTCACGCCCGCGACTCGTCATACGAGAGCAATGAACTGAGCAGCGCCGTTGACGAGAGCATGCTCCGCGCGCTCGATGCATTCAGTTCTGAGTGGATCAGGGACGTCGAGGAGCTCGTGGTTGGCTCGCTGCACAATTCCGCACCAGATGAGTCAGCGGGCGCTTTGACGAAGCACGATTATGCTAATGGCAGCGAGGATACTGGGTCTGCAGCTGGAATCGACAATAATCAAAGGACGGCGCCATCCCACGGTAACAATGCTGAAATAGCAACACAGCCCGTGCACTACGGAAGTGCAAGCAATCCAGATTGCGCAGCTGCGGGGCCGAAGGATCCAATCGTATGCAATAGCCGGTCAATTCTGGCTAGCTCGGACAATGGCTGTAGCGCCCATTGTGGGGCAGACCATGCCTATGCCATGAATGCCAATACGAACAGACGTAGGCGCAAAAGGCTCCGCCCATCGCCAACGATAATCAGACGCTGGTGCTGGGATTGCAGAATCAGACATTGGCTAGAACAGAAATACCGCGCAGAGAGCAGCGATACTGCAGAATCTGATTGATTAAATATAATTTACCTCATAGTCTATAGATTTAACTAAATGGCTATTTATATGAGAATGCTAGTCGTTTGGTGGCCATATCGCTGTATATTGCAATGAATGAAGGTACTGCAAGAAATACTACTCTGTGCGAGCCCTTGATTCCTATCACTGTAGTCTTTCAGTATGCTGCAGGTCGCATGCTCAAAATGTGTCCACTCAAATGGTGTTTGTACGATGCAAGCTCTGCCGTCGTGTACTATTCGCAGAGACAGCATAGTCGTAGCGGGAGTCATGCGCTATTCCTTGGCCCCGCCCTCCAGGCCCGCTAAAATGCACTCGATGCGCGTCTCGACCGCCGGGTTCTTGAGCTCTTTGATATAGTGCGCGCGGATGTAGCGCACCAGCTTGGCGAAGCGCGCGCCGCACTTCTCCTTGAGCAGCTCGCCGCAGATGAGCAGAAACACCTCCACCACGTAGCCGCTGAGCGCGCTGGGCTCGCAGTTCAGGACAGACGCCAGCCAGAGCCAGCAGCCCGACACGTGCTCGGCGAGGTTGAGGTAGCCGAAGTACACCGCGTACATCCCCTTGAGCTCGTTCTCGCCGCCCTGCTTGACAACGAGCAGCTGCAGGTAGCGCGAGGGGAGCGCAGCCCCGAGCTTGAGCATCACGTAGCTGAGCGGCTTGTACGACTCGAAGTGCGACGACACTTGGACGCGCCCCTGGTCGAGGAGCTTGCGCGCGAGGATCTCCACGAAGAGCGCATCGTTCTGCCGCGGCAGCAGCTCCGCGACGATCGCGGCCGTGTGCGCGTAGTCGGTGGATATCTGGTTGCACCGCTTGTTGACGAGCAGGCGCGTGGCCAGCAGCTCGTCCGGGTCGGCCGTGCGCGCGTCGTATGTGTAGGACGCGACCGCCGACTTGCACTGCGCGATGAAAGGCTCCGCGTAGGGGATGTTCAGCTCCATCGGGGCGCCCGCAGCGTCTGCCGGCCTGCTCAGCTCCTCTATCAGCCGGTCGAGCTCCTCGCGCTGCTTCCTGAGCTCCTCCAGCCTCTTCTGCCTCTCCGCAGCCTCCATACGTTCGTAAAATTTTACGACTAATATCGCGCAAACATGCGCTTGCTGGGGTGCTGATTCGCAGCAGGCGTAGAAACTTAAAAGTTTTGTGGGACCTGCACATCATTGCAAGGTGCTCGATGTTCACCCATAGAGCATTTGCCCTCTAGTTTATTGCCTAAATACAAAGCCTATTACGCAGTGGCTTTGCTGCTCATAGATTGTGTGCCGCTTACTGTTTAAAAATTCTGCTGCGGAGAAGCCTGTGCCGCAATCCAATAGCTGTAAAATGAGTGGTGTCGTTTGTAAAATAGGACCATTACTTGCTCGTATTTACGACCGGATAGTCCGTCCATTCCAGGTACTGGAAATGTACTGTTGAGTGTTTGAGGTGGCAAGTTCTGCTGGTTCGCAGCAGCATTGTCCCAGCAGCTTCACGCAGCCTTTTTAACCCGCACTCGGCACAGGTGCCACCCATGCATATGCCTTATAGGCCGCCACGACCTTCATGCTCCCATGCCTTTATTGCGTTGTGTTCTAGACGCAGTTTTGAGGATTTAAATTCGTCATCTGACACTTTATATCAGGGATCAATATTAGGAAATTTCGTGCCTATCGCGGTCGCATTTGTTCTTTGTGTACTAATTGGCATAGGTCTATGCTATCGGTGCTTTGTGTGCGCCATTCAGCGCGCGGTTTATCGGCAACGACCGCTACCGGCGTTGCCGACTCCCGCGAACCTGACGCAATGTGAAACTTTTTACTAAGTTTTGCTCTAACAGCGAAAATTTGGATTTTGCCACTCACCCTTCCATGGCGACGAGATTCTGCAAGCGACTCTATTGCGCGCTGCTTGCTACTGCGCTGTGCGAATACGCTATACAGACCACCGACAACATGCTGTACCTGCTTTCTGAGCGGCGCGCGGGCTTTCCGATCCCGTTCGGGCGCGTCCAGCACCCCGACCACGATATGCCGCTGGCGGGCGAGCAGCGGGCGGACCAAAAATATCGCGGCAGCGACAATGCTGCGGAGGACCGCTCGCGCATCGTCGACGGCGGAGCGGCGCCAGCGAGCGCCCCCGGCAGGTATGCTTCCGCCGAAGCAAACGCGCTGTGCTCGCTCGGCCGGCCCGCGCGCGGCCTTGCCCAGCTCTCGGCGCTACAGAGCAAGGGCCGGCTCGACTCGATACGGCTGAGCGACGACGGCTGCGTGATCTACCGCGATTACAAGATACCGATAACCATGCTCTATGGCACGCCGTTCTTGCAGGACAACATATCGATAATGGCGAACAGCCTGCACATCCCGTACGTCATCGACGGCATATTCCTGGCCGTCGCTTCGATCGAGATCGTGGCGTACGATCTGGAGAGTTACAACCAGCGCACGATCCGCATGGACTACCTTGTGCACTGGCGCGAGGAGAGCTACAGCTACGAGGTCGACGGCAACAGGCTGGTGATCGATGGCACCGCCTACACCTTCCCGGCGCCCGTG
Organism: Pancytospora philotis; assembly: GCA_023647555.1. Lineage (NCBI taxonomy): Eukaryota > Fungi > Microsporidia > Pancytospora > Pancytospora philotis. Next base: position 39,974 of record JALRLY010000243.1, read on the forward strand.
CTGGCGGTATTCCGGCTCGAGCACCGCGGCGCGCTTCTGTATCTTGTGCGGCTGTTCAACAACAAGCTGCCTTCGGCCCTGCGGCACTTCGACTTTGCCCGCCACTCCGCGGCGAAGCGCGCAGACGGGGCGCTCACGCCTGCGGCCGAAAAGGCTGACGAGCTTGCGGCGCTCAGCAACACCGGCATCTGCCCTGTGCTCGACAACGATATTTTCGACCATTTGTACATTAAGAATCTGATAGACTCTTCCCACGTGAGCAGCGTGCCCGCGCTTGTGCGCAAGTACGGCAGCGGCAAGGAGGGGCACGTCGATTTCGACGGGCACCACTCCATGAGCATTGCGAGCCTGGTGCAGCTCTATGCGCGCCACGGCTTCTTCGTCTATGTGCTCGGCCACATCAACATCACCGTCGTGCTGCTGCTCCTCGTGTGCGGCCTCGTGGCCTACCACCGGCGGAACATCAAGCACTGCAGGCGGGTGGCGCCCGGGATCTACCGCGCGGAGTTCCTGGGAGCGCCCTGCCTCGTGTACCAGGTGGCCAACTTCCGGCACTGCTACAGCCGGCCGCAAGAGAAGAACGGCCGGCTCGTGGACATCTACAGCTACAACCGCCTGCTGTTCGGCCTTGCGCTTTTCCGGAAGGTGGTCGTGACGGAGGAGACCACGCAGTACGTCTGCCCCGACCGCGCGCGGCTCAAGGAGGACCTGCTTGCCGTGGCCCGGGTGCTGGAGTATATGCACGACAGGAACTGCACGCTCGACCGGCTGTGCCCCGAGAACATCCGCGTGTCCAGCAACGGCACGGTGAAGGTGCAGGCCATCACCGACAACCTGGGGTGGCGGCCGGCGTCGCGCATTCTGCGGCGCGCGGCCAAGACCGGCCTGCAGTCCACGGTCGGGGATGTGTTCGCCTTCGGCTGCGTGCTCCACTACTACCTCACGGGCCACCACCCCTTCGACTCTGTGAGCCCCAAGAAGTACCGGGCGCGCGGGAGCACGGACTCGTCGGAGATGCCGCATATCAGCAGCGATGACGCAAGCAGCCCGAGCGAGCCTGCGCCCAGCGCGGCAGAGGCGCCGGTGCCCTGCGTGCACAGGCAGGTGCTCAGCGACGAGGCGCTGAAAACTGTCCTGGAAAACACCCGGACCAACTCATACTACATCCGCGTATCGGACACCGAGACGCACGATCTGATATACCACTGCGTCTTCATGGGTAACATCCGCATCTCCCAGCACCCGTTCTTCTGGCGGCTGGACACGAAGCTCGAGCTGATCTGCGACGTCTCGGACTACATCGACGTCAATCCGTACTACCGCGACCGCGTCGAGCGCCTGAAGGAGCTCGTATTCCGCGGGCGCTGGACGGACACGGTCGACCGGCGCATCCTGGACCACGTCGAGAAGAAGCGGCGCTACAACGGCATGAGCCTGGTCGATTTGATGCGCGTGATCAGGAACTCGCACAGGCACCACCACGAGTACGGCAACAAGGAGCTCTACTCGCTGCTCCCCGGCGGCATCGCCGAGTACTACACCACCAGGTTCCCCACGCTTGTGCTTTGCCTTTACAAGTGCAAGCACATCCGGAGCAACGAGGTATTCAAGAGGTATTTCTGAGCAGGGCTGGGGTGTGTTTGCGCGCAGGTGGACCATCCTGCTGGTTGATTGCGTAATGGCTTATATGCTTGTGGATATACAGATGTAACTCTTAGTGCTGCATACATGAATAATAAATTTAATCAGATAGTCTTTGGGTTTATTATTGCTCGTGGATTGTGTTAAACGAGAACGCCGATATGCGCGTGCGCACCGGGATCATGATCGATGCAAATCGACCTGACCTCCTCGTGCACGACAAGAAGCGCTGCGAAATCATCCTCATCGAGGTCGGGATCGCGAGCCAGGACCGCCTGGTCACCGTAGAGACCGAAAAGACGAGGAAGTACGGCGTGCTTGCTAACAAGCTCGGCGCAGAGCATCCGCCGTTAGCAAGCTCAAGCGATTCATCTCCAATTGGATCTTGAATACATTCCCCTTTTTCCGTGACAGCCCGCAGCCGGGAGCTAGCCGGAGGCGCCGCGCATTGGCGTACAAGGAGTAAATAGGACAATCAGAGGCCCGGCAACCCCACTGACTAATTGGACTAATCAGAGAATGTTCGCGAGTAGAACAATCTACTTGCATGACGGCTCACCCGGGCGCTCGCTTGAACACTTATAAGTATATCGCTTAAAATCTGTCTCAAACAGAGGGGATAACGATAATATCATTCTTATAAAAAGGGGAATGTCAAAGGTCGTATTTCGACGCTCGGATTCGTCGTATACAGTCTGCAGCAACATGCATCGCCTATTTTCGGATACTGGGCGGCTCTGCCAATGGCAGCTATTGCTAGTGCATCAACTGGTTGCTCTGCCCCTCTTGATGCGATTGCCAGTGTATTATTTGGTTTCTTGCCCCTTTTAATATCATGATACTGGGGAAATTTTACCCCATGTTTTCTCAATTGGTGGCGGGTGTCTACGCACTAACCATGCTTGGCGTTCGTTGCAGCGACTTGGTGGAGGGCAACAAAGAGAAAGCGGAGTCTTATGAGCATCGGAAGGTGCTATCCGGCATAAAGGATCTACTTGTTTCTTTAGAATCTATTGTTGAGAGAATGCGTGTTAAGTGTTCTGAAATTCACTCTTATGAGCGTCAAATAGACAGAGAAATTGTGAAGCTACTTTCCCCAGACTGTCCTGTTAATAACGGAGCTATCAATGGCATTACGAGTCGAATCTGGAAGTGCGTTGATAGGGCATCCAAACAGCTAATCACTATGTCGGGAAATCCCACCTACGGTGAAACTCCTGAACAGTCTTTAGATAACATCGACAACCTTCTCGTGGAGACACGAAACGCGTTAAATGGGTCATCCGGATGCTCACGCACGCAGGGTGGCGATTTAAGCGGCATAGGTACCGAAAAGCCGGGTTCTGCCCAGGCCGGTGCTACAATCCAGCCCTCTGCTCCATCGAGCTCAGGAAATCCAGATGTTAGTGACGCTTCCACGTCTTTGAAGACTGCAGATACACATGCTTCCGTCGGTCCAGTTCCAAGCTTGCAGGGTTCTTATGGCCGGGTGCTTGCTTTTGTTTCTGAATGTTCTCGTAGGTTAAGGGCCGAGCTCGGGCTTATCAAAGAGCATGAAGAGCTGTTCGAAGAGTGCATTATGAATACTCTGAGGCTGCTCTTTCCGTCTAATGCTATGGACTCCACGCCCGATGCAAGGGCGGAAAGTTTACGAACTGGCGCCATGGAGCTCCAAGGAGAGTACGGCACTGTTCGTAAAGCTATCGAGGAGTCGCTCAAGAGCATTAATGGCTTGGGCGCGCGCGTGCGGAAAGAACGAGATGCATTTGATCAAGCATTGGTTGCTCGCCCTGGCTCTACAAACTAAATAAACTGGCTATTCTCTTTTTCGTTTGATGATGCTCTTGTTGTATTAACGCTTTGCGTTGCAGCCCTGGAAATGCTTGAGCGGCCATATCATCAATGACGTGGCGAAAATAGCGAAGCTGATGTGGAATCAGGCGCAAAATTTTGCCCCATGTTTTCTCACTTGGTAGCGGGAGTTTGCGCATTAACCATGCTTGGCGTTCGTTGCGCCCGTGCACCGGGGAGAATGAAGTACGAAGAGGATTTTTGTAGACGTCTGGAGACCGAAAAACTAGGTTCTATGATAATAAATAATAATAAATGTTTATTGAAAGAGGCTCAGGTCGGTGCAGCTTGTGGGTGCATCTCCCTTCGGGTCGTACCATCAGTACTGGACCAGAGCGGCTCAAAAAGGGAGCTTGGAATGCTCCAAAAAC